>JADNYI010000061.1:0-218884 GCA_015501065.1 Infundibulicybe gibba
AAAGGTAGATTGGTTTCGATAAAACCAGGGAGTGAGAGATCCCCCAGCCTCAAATCGTGCGGCAAGCTGTCACTTACGTAATCTCCTCGCCGCATGACTTTGATCTACTTTGATGCGACTCGGACTCGGCTATCCATGGGTCCAGTCCAGCAAATCCTGGAACGCCGAGGGCGTAGTAGTTGGCAGCCTGGGATAAATTCTCTCTAGCCTGTCAAATATATTCAGACCACAGCCGACAAGCTCTCATACTTATTAATGTTGTTAGGAGACGTTCCGTGTCGGCCTTCTGTTCACTCGCTGAGTCACTGGCTGGTGCGTACATTCAGTCGTTCTTCATACTAACCGACGGGCCTTCAAAATTCCACCGAACGATATGCACCTATGTACCTGACGCCTGATATCTTATTGTGAAACTTTACCCTTATGATCTCAGCAGGCCGATGTCGGGATGTCACCCTGCGTCGATTCCCAGTGCGACTCATTGATCTAAGTGATTCCATCCTAGGGGATTATCTTATATCAGACAATCTAGCTCCGCGCGGATCGATAAGGATCACTTCACATAGGCCTAGTCAAGTTTAAACTTTAGCCCACGTCCCCGAACGCGCAGGCCGATGTGTTTCCTCTGGCACTCACGTACTGACGGCTATTATTGGGCGGTCATCTGATCTTGTTGGCGTGTCTGCCCTTTACCGACGCAAGCGTTCCAACATGTGCAGTGCTACCCTTAGACCGATCCCTTTCATTCGCTCACCTTCACTACTGGTCAGCAGCAGTGTTGATTGATTCATACTGATGAGATAACGGAGCGATGAATGATGAAACGGCTGACCCTAGCATACTAGGATAAGTATCAGCTGCAGTATCATCATCATCATAGCTATAAAGTAAGGCCATGCGAGATCTCATCAATTCGCCTGTCGGCCATCCTGTTTGCGGCTGATGGACGCTCCGCCTAATCGCTGAATTGATTGATAACCTAGTATTTTGACGGATATATTCCTGGACCTATGTAAGCCGACGGTTCAATCTTGACGCAATTGACGAGTTATTTTAAGGAATAGCCAGTTCCCTATTCCTGGTTATAGTGTGGGGAGCGAATGTCTATTAATTCATCATGCGTTTAGGGATTGTTCTAATAATCTAGAGGGAGCCTTAGGGCATCCTCATTGACCGCTGATGTGTCTCGTAAGGCTGCTTTTGTTTTATCCAGACCGGGACGACACCTGACACCCTTGCCGTTCATGGCACTTTCGAAGAATACGATGAGATTCATAGCCGGTCTGACACCGGCCGGATGATTGAACTTCCCTACTCGAGTAATCCATTCGCTCGTTATGGCTTCTTCCAATCCATGGCCGTTTCATGCCACGGTAATAGTATCCCTACGCGTGAATGGCATGAGGTCTTTCCATAGTGTTGGCTTCGAATTCGCAACGTGGAAGGTGCCTGCGGTACGGTCCTTATCCAAACAGCCGTCAATGACCACCTGGGCTACAATGTCAGCAGGGGTCAGCAGGGCTCCACTGCAAGCGACGACAATCAGTTAACAAGGCCCCGAGTGCTTGGCAACCTTTGGGTAGCGCGGGGCACTATCTGTTTCATTCCAAGTTCCGTGAACGGAATCGCTTGAGATTTAGCCAATCCTGAATGAGAATGACTTCATATCAGCCTTTTCGAGATGCGATCGCCAGCATCCGTTTTCCGACATATTTGCACGTGCATAACCGTGCGGCATGCCTACCGCAGGGTCCTCTTCAGGAACAGGGTTTTGAGTGGGGGGCCCACAGTTGGGGTGGGAACAATAGAGGACGAGCTCACGAAAGGGGACGGCAAGGAAAAGCCAATGAGGTTGTGGAGCCCTCCGATGCGCACTGACTCCAAACGTGTCAAGGGCAAAATCTAACTTCAACACCCATGCGTTCTGCGGGTCCATCATTCAGCTCGCTGGCGTATGTGCCTTACGTGAATGTCAAATGTCATACGCACGGATAAGGTAGTGAACGTCAAGGGGTGGGCCGAACTAGGGCGATGGAGGGGCACATCGCAAACACAGGTCGACCGGAGGAGATTGCGTCCACAAGCGACACCAAATCCAGCCCCCGCGTTAGGTACGAACATTCCTGCCGATCCGACGTCGGGATTCCCGCTTGTCTGTTAAAGGCAAGACCTTGGCGAAATCTGGGCTGGCTATCAAAGCACTCAGCAGGTATGTCCCTGGGTGAACCACTGACCAGTGCCGCCCGTGAGTATGACGACGTCGCCAGTTGACCCTGGGGAGGGATGTACGTAGGAAGGCGTGGTGTGTCCTTGGAGACCATTGTTGATCATGTCGGCATGTCCATCAACTGTCTCTTGGCCGTTTTCGAGCAGATGTGCGTGCTCTGGCAGCTGGGAGGCCACCTCCCCATGTTGTTGGAGAACGCGACATCTTGTGGCGCCTGTAAGGCCAATTTTTCGGTTCTGACATCATTGTTCAGGGCTGACGATAAGGATCTGCGCAGGAGAAAAAGGAAGGAATCACTTTTTTAGAGTTTTCCTAATGCTCTATTGATTGGGGCTGTAAACAAATGTGCCGGGCTCTGGACGTCCAATGATTCGGGCAAGAGTATCCTCTCCCGCGAAATAGACCCTTCGTCAGTGGCGTAGAGTCAACCATCTTGGAGTAGAGGTCTCAGGTTGGTAACTAATTTCCGCTTTGCGCTCCCCCTATTTGTGTGGGGTGGTTTTTTGCCTGGATTAGTAGCTATTTCCCCCCATATTTGAGGGCGCGTGCGATTTATAGAGTTGGCTTTCTCGACGGAAGACCATATAGGTTCCCGGAATTTGGCGAGCTTGACTTGGCCATTCGGGGACTGGCACACGATTATGACACCATTTGTGTGCGCCCTGTCCCGAGGGCAATCACATTCTGGATCTGCGAGTCGGCTTCGATGGCTGTTTCGATAGCCCTTGATAACGTTTTCCCCGTTCGAAAGCATGGTGACATCATCGATGCGTCGACAGTGCTTTGGTAAATGGCCGAGGTGAGATGTTTTTGACAGGAGTCCGATATAGCATAGCCCTCGACGCATGAACTTTGATGTTCGCCATAGCCAGACTCCATCTATCCTTGGACAAAATGACCAACTAAAACAGGCCTAATCCTGGATCAGGTCCCTGGGGCTCAAGAATGGAAGTCAAGATCGGCTCAAATCTTGTGATAATTTCAATCTGCTGGAGTTCCACTTCGTGCTCGCGGATGTGTATCTGATTGGTCTCTGTTGAACGATAGCTGTGAGTAAAATGTACTCCACGCAGAATTTTTTCATCCCCAGAGTGAGGTGGAACTGGAGCACCTGCGAAAAACTGGGATTTTCGACGGCGCGTAACATCCTAGCCATAAGGGAATGTGGGACCTCCTCGAGGACTGAGAGCGCCCCTGTGACAGTTTCCGAGGATGTATCAATGATAGCGGATGCTGTCACCGGTTTACTACCTGCCTGGGAATATAGCCTGCCAACCAAGTCAAAGCAAGGTGGGACGAATCAGATGGGAAACCTGGCTCATGGAGCGTAGGGAGCGTTAAAAGCATAGAGGATTCATTATATTTGCATGTCGATGACTCGATGTACGGCTGCGGGTAGAATGTTTAATGCTAATAGAAAAGGGTAGATCCCACAACAGGCGTCAAAAGCCCAGTTGAACCGCTAAGTGTGGAATGGCACCAGAATATTAAGTTTGCCCTTATATTTTAGGGAAAATGGGAATAGTTTTCTTTCTCCCAGTGATGGTCCTGAGGGGAACGTCAGATCAAAAATGGGGATAGAACCCACTTTAGTAGCGGGCGATTCTGCTTCGTCTCGATGGTATAAACCGGGCAACAGCACCATGTGGGAGTTCCTCGGTGAAAAGCAAGAATGATGTGGTACCACATCTACGCAAAGCGCAAATAGCGACCACTGCTGTGTATCGGATCATTTCGGGCTAGGATGCCGATGATTTTGACGAGCGGGCGGGCAACCAACTGTTGATCAAATGCCCAGGCTGCGATGTTCACGCCATGGCCAAAATTACACTGATAGACTCGGTTGACCGGGCATAGGACGGGCATCGGCGAGTCCACTTTATGGTATGATTTGTGGTCGGCGGTTTCCGTGATAAGGACTGAAAATGTTGGATAAGAGTTGGCGCAAGATGTGATGCATATGTCTGTCACCAACTCCACCAGAAATTTGATCATGGAGGTCGGTGTTGGGTGTGATTTCCGAGCACAAATCGTACAGAAAGTGTCGGATCGAACGCGTTGCAAGAGTTGATGGGGGGATGAGATTGACGCGAAATCGAATTGGTAATGTATTTGAAGCGGGGGTAGGTGGGTCCATTACAGCTGGCGGGTGTCAAGATAAATACCAGCCAACAAACTCAAAAATGACAGCTAGCAGATCATATCTGTGCTTGGAAGAAGGACATGCGTGGGCTCCAAACAGGGCGCAGTTTAATCGGGGGAGCCTGGGAGCAGCTGTATCGGTAAGCCTGCAACTAGTGGGTCCTAGCACTCTGTCAGTGTATGCCAATTTCCTCGGCAGAAGGACCCCCCACTATTGTGTGGTAAAATTTGTTTTGAAATGGCTGTTTATCTAGCTCCAAAGAATATAACACCCCTCTAAACTTGTACTGCGTTTGATTCGGATGTAGGGCCTTTGGATTGATTGTCGTGGGTAGAGCTATTATTAGATACTTGTTTACTGTGCTTCGGAATATATTTGCGACTGCCAAAGTGGGGAGCCCAGACTTCGTCAGGCTGCAACCTGAAGTTTGAACGTTTGCGTACTCGAAGTAGGCTGTGTGATGACTTCCTGCGAAATATTAAAACAATATTCAGCACTTTTTTGGGAGTTAATGGGCTGCCAGTGGGAGGAAAATGTACGCTGCCCGGCCCCCGAACTAACATATGGGGAATAAGTGTGAAATAAGTGGAGCGTCAAATATCAGCGCTTGTTTGGAGGAAATGAGGTTTATGACTTCAACACGCGTGAGTACCGGCGTTTGTTTGAATATCAGAATAAATCACATCAACGGTCGAACGACCCATGCTGATATTAGTAAAAGAAGGACCATTGAAAAGATTTTAAATGGTCCGTCAATCATGTAGGATTTTATTGGGTTGCAATAGCAACGTTCTAGCGCATGACGTACTGGTGGTGCCAGTGGGAGGCGACTACTAGCAGATGTAGTGGATTCAGCAATAATCATACACCAATGTGTGAAACTTACGCGATAGCATCATTGGCTAATTTGCGTGCGTGGGCGCTGGGGTATACCCCAACCCGGAGACAACATAAAATAAAAAAAGAGGTTTCGGGGCAACCTAGGTAGATTCAGACTTACCCCCGTAAACCAGTGGTTTCAAGTTGTGTATTTTTAGGCGCGGGAAACCAGCAGACCTTATTGCCGAGTAGCACGTGCACGTGGTGATTTAGCGTGCACCTGACAAGCAATAGTAAAAATCTCTTCCAAATTAATTTGCCAGTGACCAGTTCAAGGCGTCCGCTGCTTTCATGCAATGCTTCCCACCGAAGGTATAATCGGCCAAGGACAATTGCTTCAACCCAAAAACAGGAAACAGATGTAAGTGTACTCGGTTTCCCTCGCACATTTACATGTTGAAACCTTAGGTCTTGTGGTCGGGTTTCCAGTGGGTACGGTCTAGATATAATAATTTGCTGTCATCAAATTTTTGAAAAGAATATCTCAAATCAATCGGATTCCACGGGCGAGCAGTCCGACAGCAAGCCACAGTGAATTGATGTGACTTGGAGTCTTCATTTTCATCCTCAAAAATCCTTTGGTCTCACGTATGACAACATAGTTTCCAAGATCTCTTTCCGGATCAGTCAAACGTTCTTTACCCACTTGTTACTGTCGGTCTCACCGCGCAGTGACCTATGTCCCCGGATGGCTTTTCCCTCTTTATCGGGGTTGTTTGTGTGGACGAGTCGATCCCCTTGTTGATGTATATATTTGACTAACCTATTTTCCTTATGAAGCCCCAGGATTCTGTTAGTCGGCAATCCAACGAGTCAGTATGGCTCCCCCCTACGCTACTCTCCTAGAAGTTCCAGTCTTCTCTGAGTCCGTCTTCTTAGCCTCTCCTTCATCCCAGGAATATGAAGGCTTCCTCGAGTACGCGTCCTCCTCCTCTGGGTCAATTCTCCTCTCGGCCTGCCACGCAGCATTTCATGAAGAATTGTCCACGCTGACTCCCAGTGAACTTGGTCTGCTGGAAATCCGGTTATCTGATTTCAAAGAGACGGTGGCTGTGCTTTTTCAACAAGGCAAAAGATATCGTACCAGCTTGCTCATTTCGAGCACCAGTCAGTTTCTCCAACAGTGCTTGCGCTATCTCGCATTTGTGGAAGGCAGGGGGGCATCCAATAGCTCATTAACACCTTTTAGCGACGTTCTGAAACGTAATCTTCAGCATAACGTTGGTATCCTTGGTTTCTCCTCGGGGATTCTCTCCGCTTGTATTGTGGGCACCTCATTTTCCTCAATCACATACATATCGCGTGTTGTAGAAGGTTACCGCCTCCTGCTCTGGATTAACATACGCTCTCATCTTACCCCTCAATCTATCTCCGGGATTACATATTCCTCTTGCGCGTTTGACCTAGATAAAACCTGCGCCGAGGAAATCATTGATGGAATCAACCCGGTAAGCTGAACATGATATTTACGTCTCCATACTTATGATGTCGACCTAGTTCGTAGATTTCCCACTTTATCTCACTCTGGCTACGGCCCGTGGCCGAATAATCGTTTCCGGTCATCCTGATAGTCTAGATATGTTTCGAAACAAAACCACAGCCCAGGCCGTTCCATTGGATTATAATCTCGGCGCTTACTGCCACTCACTAATGGGGGCTACCATTCGTGATCAGGTTCTTGCCGACATAGCCTCACGTGGAATTCGATTTCCAGTAGTTTCCGATATCCAAGTGCCGATCCGGTCGAGCTTTACTGGAGATCTCATTACACATGAACATAACTCGGGAACCCTTGTTGAGCTGGCGCTGGATCTTATCCTCTGCCTTCCTGTGAATTTGGATTGCGTCGTGAACAAGATCGTGGATTCATCACCCAAAGATTCCCCTATGCATTTCATAGACTGTGGTCATGATTCTGACTTGCTGCGGAGCGTTGGAGAAGGCTTCGGGAACACGGTTGTCAATACAACTCGACTCACTGTCCCCATAAAAGCGGAACGCCCCCACGCAACTTCGGAGCAGGAGCCGATTGCCATTGTGGGGATGTCGGTGAACATGCCCGGAGCCGCTAGCGTGTCACAGTTGTGGGAGGTTCTTGAACAAGGGATTAATACTATCGCCGAGGTAAATTTAACATTCAGGCATTGTTGCACGCATAATATTTTTCTAGATCCCAGAGCATCGATTTATGGTTTCTAACTACGATAAAGCAACGCACTCTGAGCGGAAAATGAACACCCATAGTGGTAATTTTGTGAAAGATGCAGCTGGATTTGATAATAAGTTAGGATTAATTCGGTTTGTCGAATATTGCCCTTACATTTATATAGGTTCTTCAAAATCAGTCCTCGCGAGGCGAAAAGTATGGACCCACAGCAACGGATTTTGTTGCATACCGCGTATGAAGCCCTAGAAGATTCGGGATATGTTCCAAATACAACCCCAACGTCTCGTCCAGAAAATATTGGATGTTACATTGGAGTTACCACCCACGATTACCTGCAGAATCTAAGAAATGATATAGATGTTTATTATAGCACTGGTAAGAGACACAAACTAATAAATTTTGGTGGTCGTGTTAGTAATTGTCTTTAGGTACCCTGAAAGCGTTCTTGAGTGGCCGTATCTCTTACGCGATGCAACTGAGCGGACCATCAATTGTGGTCGATACAGCATCTTCCTCTTCAAGTGTCGCTTTATATCAGGCAGTTCGAGCTCTAGCTAACAAAGATTGTGATGCTGCCCTGATTGGCGGAATCAATATCATTACAAGTCCTGATGTAAGCCCTAAATTTACATTACCCTTTCTTTCTAATACTTCGTTTAGATGTTTTTGGGACTTGACAAGGCCAATTTCCTCAGCCCCGGCGGCCAATGTAAGACCTTCGATGCATCTGCTGATGGATACTCCCGTGGCGAAGGATGCGGAATGTTCGTCCTCAAACGACTGTCAGATGCCATAGCTGAGAATGATCACATTCGGGGACTCATCCGCGGGATCGAAGTAAATCAAAACGGGCTCGCTCACTCCATTACGCGTTCGCATGCGCCAACCCAGTCGCAACTTTTCTCGCGACTCCTTCAGAACACAGGGGTTCACGCTCATCGCATCAACGTTGTCGAGGCACATGGAACCGGAACGCAAGCCGACGATCCCAGCGAGGTTGGAAGCATCAGAAGCGTCTTCGCGAAGGGCCGTTCAGCATCTAACCCCCTCCACATCACATCCATTAATGGAAACATCGGGCATCTCGAAGCCGCCTCCGGAGCAGCAGGTCTGGCCAAGCTTATTCTCATGCTACAACACAAGGTGGTTCCAAAACAAATATCCCTCAAAAACCTTAACCCGCAAATTTCTCCACTGGACTCGGACAACATCGTCATTGATACTACGGGCTCCACTTGGGCATCGTCCCAGGAGGGCATGCCACGAATGGCGCTTCTCAATAACTCTGGCGCGGCTGGGTCCAATGCTGCTGTCTTATTGGAAGAGTACCAAGCGCACGAAACCAAGCCATCACCCTCGACAGACATGTCTTACGTATTTGGATTCTCTGCGAAGGATGACAGTGCATTAGAGGAATTGCGTTCCAATTTCTTGCGTTGGGTCCAGACCCCTGAGGCGAAGGTCATTCCACTCGCTAATATCGCCTATACGGCCACCGCTCGAAGGCAGATTTACGATTCACGCTTAGCAATCGCTGCAAGCACACGATCTGAGCTCATCGCTAAATTGGGTAAAGCATCCATCGGTCGGCCCGGGGTTGTGGATCCCGCTGTCATATTTCTATTCTCAGGTCGACATGGCCAACATCCCTCCTTGGGCCCCTCCCTTTACCAGACATCTCCCTTGTTCAAAGGCCATATTGACGAGTGTCGGTCCATTTTAAAAAATCATGGCTTCTCCGACATGCTGCCGATCATCACATTCGGCGAGAAGAGCGGGCCCCCTCCAGAAAAAGACTCCGGGGTGGACCAGGTTACTACGTTTTCGCTTGAGTATGCCTTGGCTAAACTATGGGTGTCTTGGGGTGTGATACCTTCAGCTGTTATCGGTCACGGGTGAGTCTCCCACCTCCTAGGCCTCCAAAGAAGCTGAATTTAACCATTCTATCAGCCTAGGCGAATACGTTGCGTTGGTGGTTGCAAACGTCTTAAGTTTACGAGACGCACTACTAATTATTGTGAATCGTGCCCGGCTACACACATCTATCTCATTACGACGCCAGGACCCTAGCATACCTCCGATTTCGGACGAATTACTGCACATAACCAAAAGAGTCAAGATCAGCCCCCCTACTATCTTAGTTGCATCTCATTTGACGGGTAAATTGGTTTCGCCAGGCGATGCTTCCTTGTTTACCTGCGAGTACCTCGCGCGCTATGATATTGAACCCGCCGAATTTCATAGAGGAGTTGAATCGTTGATGGTGTCGAGGGAATGCGAAGCGACTATATGGATTGAAATCGGACCCCCCTCCCACCTCCCTGGGTTGGAGGCCACGCTACCACCTAATACCCCCCAATTTAGGTCACTCCTGGCGACTAAAGACCCCTGGACTACGCTGTCTAATAACCTCGCCCTGCTTTATTCAATGAATGTTGACATTCACTGGCGTGAGGTATTCTCTCACCTTCCATTCGTGACTTGCGCCAGCCTTCCAACATATCCCTTCCGCAAAACTCAGTTTTGGGTTCCCTTCGTGGAGGAGAATTTACCTATTGCGACCCCTACACAGTTTACGGCCCCCCCAAGTGATACAACGATTCCTCATAGCCCGATGCTCCATTCATGGCTCCAATATCCGTCGGATAGAAATGACTTTATGGCAATTTTCACAACACCAATCAAGCAACTTGAAAAGCCGATTTCCGGACACAACGTTGCCGGCGTCCCTCTCTGCCCTGCCTCTGTATATTTGGAGCAAATATTGGCTGGCATAAACCTTACAATGGCCCACCTTGGTGATGCCGCGGCCCGGCAAGTCACATCTCTGCGCAACATCGAATTCAAAACCCCTTTGATATACGACCGGAGCATTGACCATATGATCTATACCTCAGTCAAATTTTCCAAGGGATCCGGGACGTTTACTATCACGTCCAAGGCCCAAGCTTCGTCTGATGAAGTATTACATGTCCGTGGGGAATATCAATTGCGGTCAACTGCTCAAATCGTTACTAAGCTCTCTCGTGCCCTTCCTCCTGTCACCCGCCGCCTTAACGAGATTGTGAAACCAAAGGATGGGAAACCACCAGAAACATTCTCAACCCGCACCGCCTACAATGTTGTATTTCCTCGGGTCGTGGACTATGCCAAAGAATATCACACCGTGCAGTCACTTGTTGTTGATTCCGATGGCATGGCAGGCCATGCTAATGTAAAACTACCCGCGGATTATGATAAAGGGAAGTTCGTTGTTCATCCCGTGTTCATGGACACGCTCCTTCATGTCGCTGGATTTATCGCAAACTTGTACGGCAGTATCAATGACGCCTACATCTGCACCGGCATCGGAACCGTCACAGCCATCCCGGAACTAGTTGACAACGACGCATCATACACCGTATATTCCAACAATTCGTGGCTTGAACACGAGGGAATAATGCTAACCGAGGTTTACGCTGTCTCCCAGACCTCTCCAAAGCATATCGTTGCCCATCTGAAAGGCGTGGCGTTCCGACGCGTCCGGCTTGCTAGCCTCACAAGAATGCTCACTCATGCTGGTAAAGTCCCACTTGCAAGAACCACACCAGAAATAGCCACCCAACCACCTCAAAGGCCGAGCCCGCCCAAGCCATTCCCAAGAACTAGAGACTCTGGAAATGAAGAGGCTACCTACCCCGGTGGGAATTATACTCAGACCTCCTCATCCGGGACACGTACTGTCAGTGGGTCTTCCTCGCCACACACGCTTGCTCTTGAGGATTATATCCTGGAACCAACTGAGCTGGACATCGATGGAGAACCCAACGCGAAACCGCCCCCCGCAGCTACTCTTGACGCTCCACTGACCGACATCTCGAATGGCATCAAGTTCAAGTCGCTTGGACTCAACTCAAAACCAAACAAGCCCAAAGTGGCGGAAAAATCTCTAGCCGCTTCACAAGGACATCTTAGTAGAATCGCCAAGGCATTAAGGCTAGACACAGTTCCGATTGTGCTTCAAAAGTCACAATCCAGAACAGCACTTCCGCTCTTTCTAATTCATGATGGAAGTGGCCTGGTGAATTATTACGACCGATTGTCCCCCCTCGACCGAAACATTTGGGGTATCCACAATCCACATTTCATAACTGCGCAGCCATGGGACAGCGTGATACATATGGCAACCGAGTATGCACGGCTTATCGAGGAATCAACTCGTGGGCCCGTTATATTGGGAGGTGAGTTATCCCAATACATCCATAGTGAATGATTACGAATCAACCTTATCCCATATCTAGGATGGTCTTTCGGGGGTGTCGCTGCTTACGAAACTTCTCTGCAACTTGCAAAGAAAGGAATTCACGTCCAAGGAATACTGTTAATCGACTCGCCTAGTCCCATCAACCACGTACCTCTTTCCGATTCCCTCATCGATTCCGTGGTGAATCTAGATGCCAGAAGCGCCGCTTCCGAGCTGGGGAGATTGGTAAAAACCCAATTTGCCATGAACGCACGTATGCTTGGCAGATATAGCCCGCACACAACCGGCGGCCCTTGCCCCCCGCTTGTGATGCTCCGGTCTAGCGAAGGGTACAACCCACCTGGTGTGGCCGATGTCCCCATCTGGCTCGCAGACCGAAGCGACCCCCACCTCGCGACTGTGGGCTGGGAAGAGCTCGCAAAAGCCTCTGTTAAGATTCTAGATATCCCTGGGCATCATTTCCAGCCGTTCCACCCTTCAAATGTACGTCCTTCCTGCTTGAGATTACAGGCAGCATATTGATTGAGTTTAGATTGGTGATGTTTCTCAACGTATCATGGAAGGCTGCGCCTACCTCGAGTCACTCTGAGAAAAATAGAAAGCACGGAAAGGACTAGAAGAGTTTATTGTGATATGATACTATTCGTGATATGGACATCGTGTAGTTACATGTAAAATTAGCATTAGCAAGTCATCTGATTAGTCGTTGAGTAGTGAGTAGTCGTTGTAGCTCGTAGAAAAAATAGTTCGTGGAAATACATAGCGTCGTAACATGCTAATCAATCCAAGTCGGATCGACGCGGAATTGAGCTCGTGGTTTGTAGTGCTTCCCCTTGTGACCCTCGTATTCAGCCTCCATCCGCGTTTTGACGCTTCGATGGACCTTGATACCGCGTGCCGTTTGTTTTGGAATAAATCGAGGGCGGGCAAAGTTGCAACTAAAGAAAAAGGGATGAGCTATGCCTACGAGACCACGATCACCGACGGACCGGATGCGAGAAACCCAGTGATTTTCCCCATTCTGATACCTGAGGTTAAGGGGGAGGATCTCAAGGAGCCACCAGAAGGATTTAAGCTCGAGCTGGTCATATACGGGTGCCATCGTATCTTTCAGATCTTCTTGTTCTTCGCTGCCGACGGGAGACGGCGGCTCCGACGGCACCTCCACCTTTTTGCGCAGGGAGAATAGGCGTTTTAGCTTCGACGGAGGTGGAGGTGGGATCGTGTGGATCCGTTCCAGCCCGACAGGCAGGGCGGGGGGACGCGGGGTGACAAAGGGGTATAAGGACATTGGATCCATGCCCAGGCTCTTGAGACCCTCAGTATCAAACATGATACCACTATTTGTCCTGAAACATTCGCGTATCATCCACCGGAGCGGGATGCGGGAGAGTGAATGCCTGGTCTTGTCCACGACCGAGCCCCCTCCAATATCTACGCAAATTTAATACATGTTTTTCACATTTGGAAGATAGGACGTACCACAGTGGCAACCCTTCAAAAATAGGTTAGTTTCGGATACGTTTGCGAAACAACTTTGGGCTTACAGAGAACCAGACTTCCTCCACATTAGTTTTCCGGTCCTCTTTCTCAGCATACTTGAGCTCCAGGCTGTCTAGAGCACGGTCCTCTGTTGATTCGCGTTCTGGATATTTTGACTCGTCATTATGTCTCCTTCCAGCTATTATCTCCTTTGCAACGGTAGGCAGCTCCGATAGGAAACGGGAAGCAGTGGGAGTATGGGGTTGTGATGCTGGCTCTGCAACGTGAAAGCCAAGTTTCTCCTCGTCTTCATCGGGGACGTTCCAGAGGTTCGCTTTAAATTTCGCTCGCCGCTCGTCAAGGGATACAGCATGTCTGAACGACCGGACTATGGTATTTGATGTCGTGAAGGGCAATCGCTTGGGAATCAATCCGACAGAATCCACTGTGTCCCTGAAACAAAGTGTCAGCCCTTGGAGCGTAGCGGCACGACAAGAAGTGCCTACCATACACCGAGGAATTCAATGTTGACGTCAACAGAGAATGTTTTCTTAAATGCGGTTGATTGCTCCCATCCGTATGTGTTTGACCGCAAGTACATCTTGTAGGCAAAGGGAACCTGCTGGTAATTGCCGGCCGGAAGTAGGCCAACCTTGTGTAACATCCCAGCAAGACTGGAAACAGCATAAGCACAAAATGCTGTCAGCTGATCATGACAAACGCACCTCCGTGCGTGTATGCTCCACGGGAGAATCCTGTTCAGAGAAGGTTAAATCCAGTTAAGGTGCTTGGAGCCTTGGGTTCTGCTAACCAAATATGCAAATCTTATCCCCTCCTTATCTGCGAAATACGTTTATAAGTTCAATCATGGTCGCACAGCGGCTCCAACGCACAATTTTGCATGAGGAACTCGTAGCCCGCTACGGAAACGAATAAGTTACGCGAGCCCACGGACCATAGTGGAACATACCCCTGACATGAGCATCCAAATTCCATGCAAACATTTCATCAAGGACCTAAAGTCTTTCAGCATTGATGTCTGTGTCACCGTAATCAAACAAACCTTGAGACGCGGGACATGATAGGTGTGACGATTTGGGGGGTTGTATATGTCCCAATACCGCTCTAAATCAAGTGAACCCACGATGAGAATCAGTTCAGAGACACTATGAAACTATTACCTGATAATAAACCATCTGCTTCGATTTATCATTTTTCTTCAACAACGAGACAAGCCGAACAATGTTCGAGTTGTCTCCGTCGAATTGGTCGCCAGTACCGTCAAAACACAGGACGAGTGTCCGGTGGTGATGCTCTGGGGGAATGGTCTTCAGTGGGACTCGCGGGTCCAGGGTTCCCTCCCGTGCAGGCCGGGGCCTGCGTTGCTGCTCGGAAGCAGGTGGGATGTCCGTCATTGGGCTCTCGTACTCAGCACCGTCGCGTTCAAGTACAACCGTCTCCGTCGTAGACAGCGCAGTGATCTCTCGAGCATGTCCATTTACCTCGGTCATTATGCAAAATAATATGTGATGTCGGGAAGAGTGGGGGATTTGCAGAAATTAGTAGTAATCTGGCAGCGCGACGTCGTGTTTTATATTGATGTCTATCTCACGCCCCCACGAATGTCGGAGACATCAGATGCGGTTCCGTGTCCAATAATGGCTGGGAATCGAAACTTCATCAAGAAGTGGCTGTACTGCTAGCCATAAGTGGACCTGGAGACCCAAAAGACATAAGCGGATAGTTAATCTCAAGTGTTTCCGGAAAGCTGGGTAGGAATCAATTGACTTACTGGCTCCACCAGCTCCAACTCGAGCGCCAGCTCGGTCCTGGGCCTGAACGCCCGAGAACCTGAAGCTCGACTTGCCCGAGGTACAATTTGTTTCATCAGAGCCTGTGCGTTGCTATACCGTCACCTGACATGTCTAGGATACCATATACGAGGGCGCGCCCGGTGCCAAACGTCCCCTCCTCTAAAAGAGAGTGCCAATCAGGCGCAGATGATCATCTTTTACATAACCATAATTCAGTGGCAACAATCAATCATTGATCGGCTGCATCTCAACAGCCCTATACATAGCCACTACAACTCGAATACACAAGAGGCAATGTAAATAGTCCACCAACTAGTCTACCCAAGTGACTCGGTCAAGATCGAGCGTCGCCTTCGGTTTGTAGCTCTTTCCGTTCTTATCCTGAGCATCCAACCTTGTTTTTACACTACGATGAACCCTAACTTTATCCGGTTTATGTTTCGGGATTACCCGTCCCCGACCCAAGTTCCATGCGAAATAAGACGCCCACGAATCGTCGGTTTTCTGGTACCGGTGTTTCATGGGGAAGAGCTCGAGGAGCCACCAGAACCAAGCGAGACTTAATTGATCGTATATTGGGGAAAGCGCGTCCTGAAGATCCAATTCTTCTTCGGTCGGTGGCGGTGCATCAGCCGCCTTCGCTTGCTGCACAGCTGGTTTTGAGGGGATGCTTTGGATTCGGCTAGACCCAATGGAGAGAGCCGGAGGGCGGGGAAGCACATCGGGGTAAAGGGCGTCGGGGTTCAAGCCCAATTTTCGGAGTCCTTCCACATCAAACATAATCCCGCTCTTAGTCTTGAAACATTCTCGCAGCATCCACCGGAGCGGAATGCGTGCCAGATTGTTCGTAGTGTCATTAGAAACTAGAAGGCCCAAGTTAGCCCAGATGTGTTTATCAAATTATCCGATCACCGACCGGAGCCACCGCCAACATCTAAAAGGAAGGTTCAGGCTCCACGGAAGCAAAATAATCCGGAAATGGAACGTACCGCAATGACAACCTGCAAACCAGACCTGACGTAAAATGCTTTGTTTGATTTCAATTCTACGGCGGTGTAATGTTCCTTACCTCGTCGACATCTGTGGGCGCTGAGTGGTCTTTGCCATATTTGATCTCCAACGCCCGCAGGGAATTGCTTTTCCGTGGTTGGGGTTTCTTGCTAGGCTTCTTAGTTGGGTCATCGGTGATACTGAGAACTTGTTCCTGTTCGTTGGGTCGATTCCATAAATTCGCTTTGAATTTCGCCCGACGTTCATCAAGGACACTGCGTGCCTGAAGGTGCGCACAATAGTATTGGAAGTTGTAAACGGAAGTCGCCTTGGGATAAGCCCGACCGAATTCACGGTGTCCCTAGACAGTGAATCACGTCAGCATACCACAAGACGAGAGTTGACTATAAAGCGGTGGAACACCCTTTGTGCCAAGACTTACCAAACGCCAATGAATTCAATATCACATCGATTGAAAAGGCCTTTTTGAAGCGTTTGATTGCTGCCACCCCAGGTCGTCGGCCCTGGTATACATCTTGTAGGCGAATGGGACTTGCTGGATATTGCAGGCGGGAAGAAGCCCGACTTTGTGGATCATCCCAGCAAGACTGCCAACGCGTGATGTTATAGACCGATTTTAGGGATAAGCTAGATTGTTACCTTCTTGCTGTTAAGCGCCGCGAGAGAAACCAAATATACAAATCCGTCACGAGCCGTATCTAGGGAGCATCGATATTCAGTACCCGAATGCGAGTAACATGTAAAGGAACAAGGGTATAAAGAACGTACAATTCTGCATCAAGAATTCATAGCCCCTATAGATCACGAGTTAGGACATAGTGTTGATTGATAAAAATTGAATTTTACTCATGACATGAGCATCGAGGTTCCAAGCAACCGCCTCGTCCAGAGTCTGTGATAGTTAGTCAAAAAAAAAAAAAAACCGAGGTCGCATAACTATTTACTTGGAAATTTTGCCATGAATGGAGTCGCTATTTGGGGAGTGGTGTAGGTCCCAATACCCGCCTATTTGAGGTAATGAGCAATGATCTGGCTATAAGCCAAACGGACGACCTGATAGTAAACCATTTGCTTGTCACGGTCATCTTTCTTGAGGAGAGTAAAAAGTTCGACGATGTTGGAGTTCTGGAGGACGGGTTATTTAAATAGGAACGTTTATCTCCGGATAATCGTACATCAGAATCAAACCTATCCGGCCATAAATAAACTTGAACCATGCCCGATGAGGGAAAGCACGTACTGGTCGCCAGTTCCATCAAAACATAGTACAAGTGTGCGGAATGGATGTTCAGGTGGTATTACAGTTGGTACAGGAGTACTTGCACCATTCATTTGTGGGCTGAGACTCTTGAATGCCGATGAACTCGGTGTTGGTGATGCCAAGGTTGCGGCGTCACTCGCCAGTGAATCTGCCGTAGAAAATGCACTTTCCGTTCGTAAATGACCGCTACCTGTACTTGCCATGGTGAGGGGGGCTCAAGCTTGAGGTGTGGGAGGAGGGTGGGGAGAACAAGCAGAGCTCAACCTTGTTCGGTTCCATTAGGAGGCGTATTTATGGTCAACATCAGGGTTTCCCACCCCGCGAGGTCCAATTCGCATCGACGACATGACATTTCCAAACTTGCAATGGATCATTGTCAGAAACTTCTACCGGGCTGTCAAACACCGCATCGGATAGCAAACTCGAGGCTTCAGAAGGAGTCATAGCCGCACCGGCAACGGCCTGATGAAAATATTTGCATAGTGGCCGTATGGACTCTGGAGAGCGACGATGGCGAGGTCTACAAGCCCATCGCCGGGAAAGGTTGAGCTCAACAAGTCAAGCCCTAATTGCACAATTTTTGCCGCCATTGGGTGGCGTGAGAAAATCTCAACCTACATGATGTACTTGGCCGTTTCATACTGTACCATCAATCAGGCTTTTCATGTTCATCTTGATTTCCAACTACCGTTTATGTTACACCGGTGCACTTTTTGCCCGTACCCATATCGCGCATACCTATCACGCCGTCCGAACAACGCCACATGATCATACACACGCCGATGTCCAAGACCTGTTGCAGCGCCGTTTTATGGTTGGCTCGGATCGTCGTCAGGCCGAAAGTGATATGACATGAGCGTCACGCCCAACGGACTGGGTATATATTGTCCTTTTATAGGTGGGCAGATCTTAACTTAGTCTTGGTTCGCGAACAAGCAAGAATAGCATGACGTGTGGCTGGAACTTATCAAGGAATGCAGGGCGGCTGCTGTATATTCTTCACACGCGGCAACACCAGTTGGCGTGTCCTCGCTCGCGGCGACGGAGATAGGCCGAAGTGAGTCGAAGGTACGTCGGAGATGCCGTTCTATTAGGCACAGAACCATAATTGCGGGGGAAAACATCAGAGGGAGGTCTTTGCTATCTGGATGCCAATTCTAGTGCAGAGCATGAAATGCAGTAATACACCAGAACGGCTTCGATGGAGGGGGCAACGGGCGGTTTCCCTGCACCTGGCATGGTCCCTGCGGCAGGGAGCATGGTCTTTGTGCTACGCGGCACGCTCCTGCCAGGGAGGCGTCCACGAGGGTTTCACGGGCGAGACTATGCGTGATCCCCGCCTTGCGATGGGCGAATAGCCCTGAAGGCTAGCAGGGCGTCCGAGAATCGGCGCGGCGGAGGGTCCACTTCTCCAGTTGAGCGTGAGAGTGAACAATGTATACTTAATTGTTCTCGTCGCTTGAACGGCGTATCTGGTCGAGATCCGTTCGTATGAAGCCTTCTCTTCGAAAGCCTTCAGGTCTCGGGATACGCACACCGCCGATAAACTCAATGTTTTGCTAGCTATCTAATACTACAATGATCGAGGCGCCTTCTCAGTGGGATTGAGTTTCAACTGGGTCTACACCATGTACTGCTTCTCAACCATCAGCAACCAGTATCACCGCCTTGGCCTTGTTCGTGCCCTTCTGCACCGCAAGCATCACGTCCCCAACCTTGTCCAAGCCCCTCGTGACCTCCTCGGTGTATTGGAGCTCACCACTGGCGAGCTTCTTCGGGATGGTGGCGTAGAACTCCTCCTCATATTTCTCGGCGAGAAAATGGACCAGGAAGCCCGAGATTTGCAAGCATTTCCCCACAATTTGCATGAGATTCTGTAGGGGTAAATTTCAATACATATATTCGCGCTAGGCTTCCGATCATGATGTCTGTCGGGTGGGGCTCACCTTGATGTGGTATGGAACCTCGTTGTACCCTGCGTGCATCAATAACCGAAGTGACACTAGTTTGATTCGTAATATTACCTGTGATCATGCCACACTCCTACAGAATAATATGAGAACGGGGTACCGCAGCAAGAGCGGGGCGTACAATGAAACGGGCCCCGATTGCTGCTGCGTCCATGGCTGCCTCTAAACTCTCCCCACCAACGTTATCCCAATACCTAGGACACACAACCGCGATCAGGCTGGGGAATGTGAGAGACGGATGATGCCTACACGTTGAGTGGTCCTTCTTTGTTGAGAACAGCTCTAGTATCTGTCGTCTTGTAGTTGAAGGCAACGTCAGTACCCAGTGACTTCATGAATTTCACTTTCTCCTCCGATCCTGCTGAGGCGATGACCTTCATCCCATCAGCCTTTGCAAGTTGTATCACAAGCCTATATTGGTGACATTAAATGTTTGATGATCCGGTGTACGGGATCGACATACGATCCAACGGGCCCTGCGGAGGAGTCAATGAGGAAGTTATACATGCATCGACCAGTCAGTCACGTACCTCCTCCAGTCGTCACGAATGCCACTTCCCCCTTCAGATTTCGTCAGCATACGGAAAACGCGCTTAGCTCTATCCTACTTTCTTTGCCTTGGAATATTCTTTCCAGCATAATAGGCCGTTTGTCCTACACAGCGGTATCAACACATGAGAACTGAAATGGCTAGGTTTACACGCACCAGGCATGCCGGCGGCGCCAACATATACAGACCACGGCAACTTATGCTCATTAGGAAGCAATCGGGACCCCTCCATATTCTTTTGGATGAAATACTCCACGTGGGCTAAATGTGGACCGATTGAGCGCGAATGGATTGTGGGTGATGGGCGAGGTGGATTACGCACAGAACACTCCATACACATGATCCCCGGCCTTGACACCCGCGCACTCTGAGCGGAGGACGACCCCGACTCCGTGGCCTTGGATCCTTGATGGGTGTCAGAGAATCACCTTGAGAGTGACATGAATGCACGAACGGTTGACCCAGGGTGAACGGCGGCTGATAACAAGGGTGTAAGTATCGGTCCCGCAAAAATATGGGAGACTATACGATATACGAGTCCTTAGTCGCCGCTGCTAACATCCTTCCACGCATGTAAGGATCGATGGACAGGACTAGAGTCTTGACAAGGAATCCCCCATTGAGCGCGACATTTTCGAGGTCTATCGTTTGTGTGGTGTCATAAACAGTAGTTTTCCCGGGCTCGGGATATCCTGGGAGATACAGCTATAATGAGTGCAGGAAACAAGTTATGACACTAGTCATACCTGTGGGGGGTGAATTAAACAAGACGCGGCCGTTGGTTACTGGTGCCATTTCAGATCTTTGGAGGGTTTTGGGCTATCAGGTCAACGAAGATCATATCTATATATATGGACATCCAAGGGAAGTATGACGCCTGGGCTGGCATGGGTACCGTGAATTCGCAATTACCAAGCAGCACGGTTATTGATGTCCCGGGGCAGCACGCCCCAGAAGAAGCATTGGTGCAACTACAAGGGGATACGGGTGAGTAATGATATAGTATTATACATGAAGGCATTGGATGCCTACAATCTAATGGCATTCACATGGGAGTGTTACGAGAATCCGTGTGTTAGTGAGGCCAGGGAGTCGAGCGGGGCCAGGCCTCGGGCCTGGGATTTCTTGTGTCATTTACATATCTTATTCCCACTTCGTTAAGTTTTGCAACATACCAGCTGTGGGAATCATTTTGGTCTAGACCCTTGATCCTGGAACTACAAGAGCGACGGCTCGCCTCGAGGTTCATACTATTTTTGACGACACGGGGTATCGGGAGTGTTGCTGACATTTTGGCGAAGTCGCCAAGCGATTCCAGCTGCGTGCTCGCACACGTCATTCGTCAATTGAATAAGTTTGAGATGCAATGAGATCGTACCTTGCGAGGTCAAAGTCACAGTCAGATATAAATAAACAAACGATCGGCTTGTGCGATGTCTATAAATTTGTAGTGTACAGGAACGTCCAGGGAGACCACCAGAACTTTGTTGAGTTTGGTATCCTCTTCTCTCTTTCTTTGTCTAAGCAATGGGAATCGGTGGTTAGGCTACGCCGTATTTTCTTGCGCCGGTAAGTGCTTTCTTCAAGAAAATACTGGCCAACGCAAGAAATTGGAGTTGAAGTTTCTTATCAAGGATGCCCTATTCTAGTAGAAAGCTGCATCAGCATTGATCTATAACAAGATGGGCGCCTGCAGGGATTCCAGGGAATGGTAGCAGACAAGTTCTCATTCTTGCGTTCAAATTTCAAGCTCAAGCTCCGAGTCAGCTTGTGTTGAGAGTTATTGGTAAAGCATCACTTGGAAGAACCCATTCAGGTCTGGCCCAGCGAATTCAATGCCTCCTGTCCATCAAATTAATTGTGAGTACAATGGCTCCTCGTGAGATTCACATTCACTCTTCATAGCGTCGGGATGGGTATTCGTTCAACCTGGGCTCCTTTCCTTGGTTTTGGTTGAGTGTAGCGATTTGCCATACTGAGTCAAAACCGTGTGGCTTCCATCTCCAAGGATTTGCCTGCGGGAAATTCAATGGGCCGGCAAGAAGGACATATTGTCCACCCTCGTGTATTTACTGGTTCTGGGGGCTGAGATATCAATGAGCGTTGTTACCAAGCCGGGAGTAATGCTTAGGGGAAGAACGTCAAAGGGAGGTGAGTTTGCTTCTAGTAGCATCTGGGCCGTCAACCTTGGTATGGAGAACAGAGGACAGTATCAAGAAACCGAAACAATTTCTACGGCGGGATGGGCGAATAACCCCGAGTGCTGATGGGGTGTCCGAGGATCAGCGCGGTAAAGGGATCGCTTGGGCGTGAAAATGAATGATATATACTCCATTCGTCTTCTCTTCGAAAGCAATCAGTCCTGGGATAATACATACTGCCTATCTAATATTACAACGATTGGCGCGTTTTTTCTGGGATTGAATTTCGACTATATCGATCATGCCACGCGCCTGCTCCTCAGTGTTCAGCCATCGGCCACCAGTATCACCGCCTTAGCCTTGTTCGTGCCCTTCTGCACTGCGAGCATCACATCCCCGACTTTGTCTAGGCCCTTCGTGACCTCCTCAGTGTATTTGAGCTCGCCGCTGGCAAGCCTCTTGGGGAAGGTAGCGTAGAACTCCTCCTCATATTTCGCTTGGAAGTTATAGACCAGGAAGCCCGAGATCGTCAGTGATTTTGCCACAATGTGCATGAGATTCTGTGAGGGTACAATTTTTTCAGGTCTCCGAAACTGGTCGGACAGTAAGGCCCACCTTGATGGGATATGGATTCCCGTTGTACCCTATGCACATGAATAACTAAGGCGACACTGAGCTAAATTTATGACATTACCTGTGATCATGCCACACTCCTGCGAAAAGAGTCAGAACTGATGACTGCAGTAGGGGCGGGACGTACAATGAAACGGCCCCCGCTCGCTGCTGCATCCAAGGCTGCCTCCAGACTCTCCCCGCCAACATTGTCCCAATACCTGGGATGCGTAACCACAATCAGGTTAGTGAATATAACGGGGAAAGGATGCGTACACATTGATTGGACCTTCCTTCTCGAGAACGGCTTTAGTGTTGGTCGTCTTGTAGTTGAAGGCGACGTCGGCGCCGATTGACTTCATGAATTCCACTTTCTCGTCGGACCCTGCTGAGGCGATGACCTTCATGCCATCGGCCTTTGCGAGTTGTATGACAAGTCTATATGTGATAATGTTAGATGCTTGATTCAGTAGATGAGACCAGCGTACGATCCGACGGGCCCTTGAGCGGGGAGTCAATGGGGGAGTTGTGCCTCAATCGGTCAATCACTTACCTCCCCCAGTTGTCACGAATGCCACTTCTCCCTTCGGATATTATCAGTATATGGAAATCGCGTCCGGCCGTATCCTACCTTCTTAGCCTTGGAAATTCTTTCCAGGCATAATAGGACGTTTGTCCTGCACAGAGGTATCAACACGCGAGAGCTGGAACAACTGGATTTACACGCACCGGGCATGCCAGCGGCGCCAACATATACAGACCACGGCAGATTGTGCTCATTATGAAGCACTCGGGACATATCCATGTTCTTCTTGACGAAATATTCTTCGTGGGCTGAACGCGGACCGATTGAGCAGGAGGTAACGGACGAGGTGGATTACGCACGGAACATTCCATACACATGATCCCCAGCCTTGACACCCGCGTACTCTGAGCGGAGGACGACCCCGACTCCGTGGCTTGTAATCCTTAATGGTTGTCAGAAAACCATCTCGAGAGTGACATAAATGCACGAACGGTTCACCCAAGGCGAATGGCATCTGATAGCAACGGCGTAAGCGATCTGGGTCCCATGAGATATATGGGGAAATTATACATTATACGAAGCTTTCTCCGGTGCCCGCATCCTTCCACGGAGGTAAGGGTCAATGGACAGGACTAGAGTCTTGACGAGGAATCCCCCATTGAGCGCGACATTCTCGAGGTCTATCGTTTGTGTGGTATCGTAAACTATAGTTTTCCCGGGCTCAGGATATCCTGCGGAGGGTGGTCGTAGTGAGCACGGGCAGCAGGTGGTGGCACTGGACATACCTGTGGGGACTGCATTGAACAGAGCGCGGCCATTAGTCACTGGTGCCATTGCAGATTTCTGGAGTGATTGGGACTATCACATCAACGAAGATCATATCTATATAGTCGTCCAAGAGAAGTAGGCGCCCGTGGTGGCACAGGTTTACAATTACCAAGCAGCACGGTTATTGATGTCCCGGGGAAGCCTACTTCAGAAGAAGCATTGATGGGAACTACAAGGAGATATGGGTGAGTAATGCTGCAGTATTGCACATGAAGGCGTTGGATGCTTACAACTTGAATTTGTTGGCATTCACATGGGAGTTATGCCAGAATCCTTAGTGATAGTATGTTGGCAGCATTGGGGAGTTGAGATACCGCCAGAGATTTCTTGTGTCATCATTGATCTCATTCCCACTTCGTGGAAGGTTTTGCGTCATCCCATGGGAACTTTTTCGGGCTACTAGTAGGCTCTGGTCAGAAATTAGTCCAGGATTATGTAGGACGAGCGGTTACTTCGTGGTGATCCCGCTTTCCTTTTCTCTACGCAATTACCTTTCTATTGGCAAATGCAATACTTTGTGTTTTTCAGTCCGGATCCCGGAGCTGATTCTCAACAACCGATGTAATGATCCATTGGCATCTGGAATCATAAGCGCGGACGGCTGTTCCCGAGGTTCACACGCACACCACCGACGATCATGATCATCTCATGATTTCTCGCCCGGCCAGTACGGTATAGTGCTTTCTTCTTGTTTGAATTTCTATCACGGGTGTCTCATTCTAGGAAGCCACATCTGCGTCAATATATAACAGACAGGGAGTGGTAACAATACCTGGGCAAAATCTTTGAAACCGCCTAGAAACAAGTGATTCTCGCGTGGTGTCACGGAGGGTAGCTTATAATTTCATCAGAAATTGTACATCACCCAATCATTATTTGCTCTAATTCCAACGATCTCAAACAGAGTGGGATTCGAATTGACGGGTTGAATTTGGGATCTCGCAAACTAATGTAAGAACGGTTAATAGCAAATCCCTACTAAATTACATCAGACATTAGAAGGTATCTGGCTGCCTATTTTCAATTGGTTTCGACTAGATCTACGCCGTGCATCTGCGTCTCAACCATCGGCAACCAGTATCACCGCCTTGGCCTTGTTCGTGCCCTTCAGCACTGCAAGTATCACATCCCCAACCTTGTCCAGGCCCCTCGTGACCTCCTCAGTGTATTTGAGCTCGCCACTGGCAAGCCTCGCAGGGATGGTGGCGTAGAATTCCTCCTCATATTTCTCTCGGAAATTCATGAACACAAAGCCTGAGATTGTCAATGATTTTACCACAATGTGCATGAGATTCTGTGAGGGTAAACTTAAGATTCGTGCCAGGCTTCCGAAACAGGTCGGACAAGTGGGGCTCACCTTGATGGGATATGGATTCCCGTTGTATCCTGTCTGCGTGAATAACTAGGGCGACACTGAATTGGTGTTATAATATTACCTGTGATCATGCCACACTCCTACGGAAAGAGTCAGAACTGAATACTGCAATAGGGGTGGGACGTACAATGAAACGGCCCCCGCTTGCTGCTGCGTCCAGGCTGCGTCCAGACTCTCCCCACCAACGTTGTCCCAATACCTGGCATACGTAACCATCAAGTTGTCGGGTGTAACGGGGGGAAGGTGCATACACGTTAATTGGCCTTCCTTCTCGAGAACGGCTCTAGTGCTGGTCGTCTTGTAATTGAAGGCAACATCAGCGCCGATTGACTTCATGAATTCGACCTTCTCGTCGGACCCCGCAGAGGCGATGACCTTCATGCCATCGGCCTTCGCAAGTTGTATGACGAGTCTACATTTGATAATGTTAGACGCTTGATTCAGTAGATGAGACCAGCGTACGATCCAACGGGCCCTTGAGCGGGGAGTCAATGGGGGAGTTATGCCTTAACCGGTCAATCACTTACCTCCTCCAGTTGTCACGAATGCCACTTCCCCTTCAATGTTATCAGCATATGGAAACGCGTCCGGCCGTATCCTACCTTCTTTGCCTTGGAGAATTCTTTCCAGCCATAATAGGCAGTTTGTCCTGCACAGCGGTATCAATACGCGAGAGCTGGAACAGCTGGATTTATACCACCAGCCATGCCAACGGCGCCAACATATACAGACCACGGCAGATTATGTTCATTGTGAAGCACCCGGGAAAATCCATGTCCTTCTTGACGAAATATTCCTCATGGGCTAAACGCGGACCATTGAACGCGAATAACTTGGAGGTAACGGACGGGACGGATTACGCACGGAGTATTCCATACACATGATCACCAGCCTTGACACCCGCGTACTCTGAGCGGAGGACAACTCCGACTCCATGGCTTGTAATCCTTAGTGGGTGTCAGAAAACCATCTCGAGAGTGACATGAATGCACGAACGGTTCACCCAAGGTGAATGACATCTGATAGCAGTGATGTCAGTGTTCCGAGCCCCATGATACACATGAGGAGATCATACATTATATGAATTTTTCTCCGGTGCCCGCATCCTTCCACGGAGCCAAGGGTCAATGGACAGGACTAGAGTCTTGACAAGGAATCCCCCATCCAGCGCGACATTCTCAAGATCTATCGTTTGCGTGGTATCGTAAACGATGGTTTTCCCGGGCTCGGGATATCCTGAGGAGCGTGGCCGTGGTGAGCATGGGCAGCAGGTGGCGACATTGGACATACCTGTAGGGACTGAATTGAACAGAGCGCGGCCGTTGGTCACTGGTGCCATTTCAGGTCTCTGGGATTATTGGGACTATCACATCAACAAAGGTCGTATCTATATAGTCGTCCAAGGGGGGTAGGCGCCCGTGGTGCCGTAGGTGTTGCGAATCTACAATTACCGAGCGGCACGGTTATTGATGTCCTGGGGTTCGGAGGAAGCATTGGTGAGAACTACAAGGAGATATGAGTGAGTAATGCTATAGTCACACTGCACATGAATGCGTTGGGTGCCCGCGGCTTGAATTTGCTGGCATTCACATGGGAGTTATGCAAGAATCCTTGGTAATAGAATGTTGGTAGGATTGGGGAGTAGAGATATCGGATATCGCCTGAGCTATCTCGTGTTACTGATCTCATTCCCGCAGAATCTCAAGGCGCTGGCTTACACTCAGCCCAGTCCACTCCCTGCACCTCCACTGGTGCCCGGGTCATTCAGATATCCCGCGAAACGACTGGTGGATATACTCACCAAGCCGGCATGCATCCCTGACACGGCCGCAAGTCGCGCGATGTTTCTCTCAGCTTCGCGAAGAAACAGGCAGCGTCGACATGTTAGCCTCCTGGCGCGCTGACATGCAAGCAGCTGGCTTCCTCGCAGCAGCTTTTTGCTGGACGGCAACAAGTACTTCCCTCGCCGAGCTGCTGGGGGTGGAGCGCTACTGGAGTCGGGTATTGACAACGATTTGTGCGCGCGCACAATCCGATTAATATTCAATCATTGTCCTACTGGTAAGTATCGAACGGGTTCTTTCCCAACGAACCTACCGCGTCTGACGGACTAACGGGGTCTGACGGCAAAAGTCAGACTCCATCAAGGGGTCGGTGCGTGATTGCTGCTACCACGTGAGGGACTCAAAAATGCTGCGATGGCCAGCTTGACCTGCTTACATGAACCTGCTTACATGAATGCATGATTTCTTGCCAGCACGGTATAGTGCTTTCTTCCTGTTGGAATTTCCATCATGGGTGTCTCGAGGAAGACATCTGCGTCAATGTATAACAGACGGGGAGTGGTAACAATACCTGGGCGGAATCTGTGAAACCACCTACTACATGGATGGAAGAAACAAGTGATGTTGCGAAGGGTAGTTCTCTCATTCAAGTTGTGCGATGATGTTAGGGTTAGTGGGATGCGACCTGGAGGCTAACAAACCTCGCCAGTATGGAATTTATGTATTACTCGATATATCTGCGGCAATCATTTCATGGATACAAGGCAGGTGCTAGGATGGCGTTTGCATGACGTACGATTTCGTTGGAAATTGTGCATCATCCAAGCATTATTTGCTCTAATTCCAACAATCTCGAACAGAGCGGGGTTAGAGTTGACGGGTTGAATTTGGGGGTCTCGCAAACTAATGCAAGAACGATTGATCGCAAATTTCGACTAGATCTACGCCGTGCGTCTGCTTCTCAACCATCGGCAACCAGTATCACCACCTTGGCCTTGTTCGTGCCCTTCAACACTGCAAGTTCACGTCCCCAACCTTGTCCAGGCCCCTCGTGACCTCCTCAGTGTATTTGAGCTCGCCACTGGCGAGCTTCGCAGGGATGGTGGCGTAGAACTCCTCCCCATATTTCTCGTGGAAATTCTGATACACAAAGCCCGAGATCGTTAATGATTTTGCCACAATGTGCATGAGATTCTGTGAGGGTAAACTTAATATTCGCAGTGCCAGGTTTTCGAAACGAGTTGGACAGTGGGGCTCACCTTGATGGGATATGGATTGTTGTACCCTGTGTGCATGAATAACTGGGTGACACTGAGTTAAATTGGAATATCACCTGTGATCATCCACACTCCTGCGGAAAGGTCAGAACTGATTACCAGGTAAGGGCGGGACGTACAATGAAACGGCTCCGCTTGCTGCTGCATCCAAGGCTGCCTCTAGACTTTCCCCACCAACATTGTCCCAATATCTGGACACATAATCGCAATCAGGTTGGGAATATAGCAAAAAGGATGCTACACATTGATCGGCCTTCCTTCTCGAGAACGGCTCGAGTGTTGGTCGTCTTGTAGTTGAAGGCGACGTCAGCGCCGATTGACTTCATGAATTCCACTTTCTCGTCGGACCCCGCAGAGGCGATGACCTTCATGCCATCGGCCTTCGCGAGTTGTATGACAAGCCTATATTTGATGATGTTAGACGCTTGATCCAGCAAGCACGACCGACATACGATCCGACGGGCCCTTAGGCAGGGAGTCAATAAGGTAGATTATGCCCCAGCCGGTCAATCACTCACCTCCTCCAGACGTCACAAATGCCACTTCTCCCTTCAGATGTTATTAGCGCGTGGAAATCGCGTCCGGCCGTATCCTACTTTCTTTGCCTTGGAGAATTCTCTCCAGCCGTAATAGGCCGTTTGCCCTGCACAGCTGTATCAACACATGGGAACTGGAACAGCTGGATTTACACCCACCAGGCATGCCGGCGGCGCCAATATATACAGACCACGGCAGATTGTGTTCATTATGAACCACTTGGGACCATTCCATGTTCTTCTTGACGAAATATTCCTCGTGAGCTAAATGTGGACCGATTGAGCAGGAATAACTTGAAGGTAGCGGACGAGACGATTACGCACGAATAGCCATAAACGTGGTCCCCAGCCTTGATACCCGCGTGCTCTGAGCGGAGGACGACCCCGACTCCGTGGCTTGTAATCCTTAGTGGGTGTCAGAAAACCATCTTGGGGATGATATGAATGCACGAACGGTTCACCCAAGGTAAATAGCCACTGATAGCAACGGTGTAAGCGTTCCGGGTCCTATGACATAATGGGGAGATTATACATTATGCGAAGCCTTCTCTGGTGCATCCATCCTTTCACGGAGGTAAGGATCAATGGACAGGACTAGAGTCTTGACAAGGAATCCTCCATTGAGTACAACATTCTCGAGGTCTATCTTCTGGGTGGTATCGTAGACGACGGTTTTCCCGGGCTCAGGATATCCTGGGAAGGATGGTTGTAGTGAGCGCAGGCAGCAGGTAGTAACTAGACATACCTGTGGCGAATGAATTGAACAGAGCACGGCTATTGGTTATTGGTGCCATTTCAGATCTCTAGAGTGGTTTAGAGCATCGTATGCACAGGGATCATATCTATATAGTCGTCTGAGGAGGGTATGGCGCCCGTACAGCATCGTGGCACAGGCTCTGCGAATCGACAATTACCAAGCACGGGGCAACTGCGGCTGTTGATATCTCAGCCACAATGAGATATATCAGGTCGAGGCCTGGCACTTCTTGTGCTATTTATCTTATTCCCACTTCTTGGTAGGTTTTGCAGTGTAGTGGCTGCGTAAATTGCTTTGGGCTAGACCCTGATAGTGATCTTTTTGGATTGTAAGAACGACGGCTTGCGCCGAAGTTCCTACCATCATTAACGACATGGAGTATCAGGAATACTGCAACAGCGTTAACATTTCAGCGAAGTCGCAAATCGATTCTAGCTGCGTGCCCGCGCACGTCATTAGTCAATTGTTGAATAAATCCGAGATCTTACCTGGGTCCTTGCTACGCGCTTGAGCAACTAAGTCAGAGTCATAATCTGTGCTATGTTGCGGATATAAATAAATAAACGATCGGCTGTACGATGTCTATAAATTAGTAATATACAGGAGCGTCGGAGAATGCCACGAGGCCTTCTCAGCGCTCGGGCTATACACCAGAGTCGGTGGGCTGTGAGGGCATGTTAAGCTCAATATCTTCTTCTCTCTTCCTAGTCTAAATATGATGGAAATTAGTAGTTGTACATAGAAGCTAATTGAGTGAAGCCTACAGGGTTAGGCCATACCATACTTCCCTGCGGTATGGTGCTTTCTTCTTGTCTGGAATTTCTTACCACGAATGTCCCATTCTAGAAAGCCGCATCAGTATCAATGTATGATAAGATGGGGAGCGGTAACAATACCTGGGTAGTGGAATCTTTGAAACCGCCCACTACATGGATGGAAGAAACAAATGGTTGCGTAGTGTCACGAAGGGTGGTTCTCGCATTCAAGCTGTGTGCTGACGTTAGAGTTTGCAAAGTATGATCCAGGCTGACAAACCTCGCCAGTACGGAATTCGCGTATACTTGACAATGCGTGTGAATCGTAGGTATTGGAGTAAACCCATAACTGACGTACGATTTCCAACGATCTCGAATATAGCGAGGTAATATAGATTCGGTATTTGCGAGGCACACTGGGAATAGAGATTAGAATTGGCGGGTTGAATTTGGGAGTTCCACAAACCAATGCAAGAACGACCAAATCCCCAGCGCTATGGGAATCCATCAGACGTCGGTGAAATGGAAGGGAAACTTCCCAGAAACCGACCTAGTCAAAACACCAATATTGATAGCATAGAATATAAGTCGGCCGACAATGGTATTCGATCTGACGTGGGTTAGTCTAGACAGGATATTATGCAGGATAATATGAAGCTGACCTGGAGAATCCGGTTTCAGAGAGACATTGTCGCAGGTAATAGACGAGCGATGCTGTGATCAGCCAATCGGTGACAATCACGCAGGATAACGCGGCCAATGCCCAGTCCTGGAATTGGAATATCTGTGACTTGAATTTGGTTGAAGGGGGAACAATAATTACACCCGTAATGCCGCCAGCAATTTTGGAGAATTTAGCTTCTTTGATGCTGAATGTATGGTGAGTTTGTCACTCCTCGGATGATGGAATTCAACCGAACCTGGATCCATATTCGCCTGTTTCGCGTCAGGAATATGTACCGCTGGAATGGGGAGTAAGGATGCACTTACATACGCCCGTGACTGTTGACCGGCGACATTTCAGCACGCGCGTGCCTCGGAAAATGTTGTGGGCTTACCAAAGGTGCAGATTGTGAAAAAGAGCTACGCAATGAAATCAGATATAGGGTTCAGAAATATCAGGTGTTTTCCTACAATTATCGCTGGGACGATCCATTTGCGCCCGCTGACTAAATCACGGATATTAGCGGACCCCACACGCAAGGCAGTGGTTGAGCGTACTTATCCACACGCGGTACGTGAAGTATAAATGAACCAACAATTCAACCAGGAACTATCATCCTCGTCAAAAACAGAAGGGGGAATCGGTGCCGGTAAATACCGTCATGAGAAGAATGGCCTGCAGGGGCAATGTCATCAAGGGCTCCAACAGTTAACCTATGTTACAAACCTCAAGACTCCTGACCATTGATGACCAAAACATTAGAGGGAAGTCGGTTGAAGAATATGAAAAACCAAATCGCACCAGTGTGCGTATGCCAGGCCGGCTGGGTTGCCCCACTGAAGGACTGTATAAAAATAGACGGCGTGGACCATGAAGCACGAGCGGATGAACTCGAGCACCCTAAACGAATGTAGGATGGATTTCAAACCGTGATGTGGAATGACATACCACACGGCAGCAACCTGGGGGTACCCAATCAGTGCCCGAAAAACACAAGAAACCAAGACATACCAAGAGCTTAACGAAATGTGGGTCATTGGGAAATCGGGAAAAATACAACCAACACTGCAGGGTCAAGACCCCAAGAAGACTGCAGATTCTCAATGAATTAGGTCCGCCACGAGAGGGAGGAATGATCATTTTACCCAACTGATGCGAACGCCCCAATAAGTAGAGCGCCAAACGTTTGTCGGATATCGAGGAGGGGACCGTTGGGCGGAGGTGGAAGCATGGTTTAGAGAGCTTCGATTATCCGATTCTATAGTATAAAAGTTGCATGGGGTATTTATATTGCCAGGCTGGCATTTCAAGCCAAAGCCATTCAGCGTGGGAGATGACGATATGACGCTCAAATTCATGTCAAGTTCCTGATGGTTGTAGAAAAATCATCTGGGGAGGTATTCAACTGCCATGTTTTACTTGGTTAGAAACCGGGAAACGCTCGTTCTGTTATCTAATTATGGAATAATTTTCTTGTTAGATGCAGCATTGAAGATAAAGGTACGCACAATAGCCTCTCACCATCGACGTGCCCATGCCATTGCCGAAGTCACGATTCCCATCAGGATTCAGGAGTGGGAGGATTTCACCCCTTGGGAGAGAACTATTGGTCATTGAATTAGTTTGCAATTTGGGTTCAGGGCGTCATTCGCAGGACAGGAACGAAATAGCACGCATGGGCGGGGAATGTCAAAAGGAAGGTGGATCGTCACGGTGATGTTCTAATTTTGGCGTGGGTATGTTTGCCCCAAGTGGGAAAACCAGTGTGGACTTCCGGAAGTTCCAAAGATCCAAGAGATAAGTACCGTTATGTATTACTAATATTATTGTGGGCGACGAATTCAGTGACACTCGGGGTTGCTGCTGCGCGAGCTCACAGATGTTCTGTAGAAAATATCTCAGAGTTATGGACACTTCAACTTTAACTGTTGACTTTTGTTGAGGGAATTGTGATGGCGAGCTGACCAACACGGTGATCTCTCCGTATCAGTGGAGTTCTGTTCTGGATTTTATTATATTATTAAAAAAACTAACATGCAGCGGCCGCTTTCAGCCCCATGTAGACCCGACCTTCAAAACATTTGCAGTAAAAAGAAAGAGAAAATGATGGTACAAACAAATAACAAACCCATGACAATAGACCATTACGTGTGTGGGCCAGGCGTTGAAGGTAACCCCATCAAACCTGGTCCGTTGATCTGAATGGATGTCAAGGTCAATATCGCCGTTCGTGTTGGTATTCTATCTGGCAGTGTGAGTTTTGGAGTGCGCGCTATGACTTGGGACCGGCTGAATTGGACCAGACGCCGTTGGCGTGGGTAGAGATCAGGCTGAGTGGGTTTTGGCGTAACCATACATATCGAAGGGGGACAGATATTTCGGGGGACTTCTTCTGGGCTTGCTGCCGCGCCCAAGCTAAAGGTTGAAATGTTGGAACCAAACCCAGGTGAAGTAAAATGCCATGCCGAAATAGGTTTGGGTGCGCATGTGTAAAAACTTATCAATGGAATGCACATAATTTGACAGGTAACATACGGCTGCCCACAGTTTCAAAGATAGAGAGGTAGTAATGGTTCGGTAGTTTGACGCGCGCCGAACGGCGGAGCTTTGGATGGGCGGTGGTCAAATCTATTTTTGTCACAGGCCAGGGCGAGGGCTTACAGCAGGATATCCTGGGCTGGCCAAATTTTATGTGATCGTCAGCGGGTTCACATCTGCCAGGATACACTCGTTAGAGTTTCAATATCAATTGCATAACGGAACTGGTGACACCAAACCTTGACTCTGTAAGGTCTTTTGATTTGGCATGGGCGGAACTTGGAGAACCCCGTCTCCGAGTAGTTCTGGCGCAGATAGTAGACGGGATGTGGCGATCAACTAATCGATCACAATAACGCACGTCAGCGCCGATACCGCCCATTTCTATGAATATAACGCACTGCGCAGTATCACCAAAACGATGCAGAGGAATTATTTGGACAAAACTTACGATATCAGCAGTGATGGATCTCTCCTCTTTAACGCTGGTGTATAAGTAGCGCGATCCTCCACATCTAGCGATATTTGGATATACGAGCTTAGATATACGTTCACCTACCTAATGATTACGCCGGGGAGAATTTTTTACCGTGGCTCAATGCGGTTGCCAAGCTAAAGATGGTGTGGTTTGCCATAGATACTAATTAACAAGAGCTGACAAGGAACCTTGCATTAAGGGTTTGGTTGGGAGGGTGAGGATCTGGCATGCCTACAATGACTGATGGCAGCAACTGTTCGCGACCGCTGACTGGAAGGGATAATACATGTTAGGAAACAATGTGATATGAAATGACTATGTGAGCGACAACATACCAATATTCCAGACGCAGTAGGTGAAATAGATGTTGCACACGGCGGATCTCTTGAGATGCTCTCTAAGCAGAATCACGCCGAGTGCGTCGAACAGTGTCGCCGTGGGTGCTCCGGTAGCTACGCGTATGTGTCCTATTAGTATGATTCATAATGATTCAATTAGTAATAGTATGCTACTGTCACATGGGAGAAACGCAGTCATGGTTAGAATAGCCTCAGGCTGGTTTTTGGTGCGACCATTCAGGGCCGGTATTTATTTGCACAATGGCGGTTTACGAACCTCAAGGCTCCTATACATTTATAAGATTCCATCAGACATAATAGACCGCAGCATACAGAAACGTACCTGTGTATTCGATACAGGCCAGCAGAATTTCTCTATTGGAGAACGGCGTAAGGATGGATGGCACGGACCACTGAAACCTATCATGATAAATTTGAGCACCCTATCAGGATGATCTAATTCAATTCAACAGCTGAAAATCAAAGGATGTATTAATAAAGCCTCGCCGATGCGGGCGTGCCAATGAGTGGCGCACTAGAGGACTGACGAAAATCAAGGGGGGACCGTTGGGCGGGGGCGGAAGCACGTTTTCGCTGATGTTAATCCAGCCTTTACCTGTCTTATATCCTTCAAGTTGGATCATTTGGAGAACAGGGATGTGAACATAGTGAGAATTGCCAGTGGAGACCGTCCCTTCTGGGTTTCTAGGATGAGTGTACCGTGCGTATGGGGACAAATGATAGCGGGTGGTTGAGTATCAAATTTCCTTGCGGGGGCGATCGGGACCTAACGCGAATGTTGCGACCCCATTTAATGATATTACAATGGCCCTGCCAGGCCTTGCAAGAGTTCATTGGCATCCCTCCGCCCGGAGTTGCAGTATGGTCTTTGTTGATGAGTATTTGTCGCGTTGTTCCTTGTGGCGCGATGGGCGCAATGGCACCGGTCAACGTTTCAACCCTCCCATAGGCGGACGGGGGTGGACCAAAAAAAAAGGTAGAAGACAATCGGTCTATCTATTTCCCAGTACCAGGGTGAGAAAATTTGTATCTGAGAGTATGGCGATTGATACTGGCTTGCGATGGTGATTCGAAGCCATCGTTGCTGGTCCTGTCCAATGTGTAGCTTGGAAACAGGAATGCGGGAAGATTAATCGATCCACTCGAATCCGGGCGCGGATACAAATAGCTGGACGGCGTGGAAAGGGTATAACTGGGGTCCGGGAGGAAACATGAGACACACCCAGGTCATAGATAAACACCACTCCCATGACGTTGGTCAACGCTCAAGCGAGCGAGATTTCCCGAGGCCTGAGATTCTCGTGTCATTCCCACTTTCTGGTAGGTCCTGCAGTGTACCAGCTATTGAGGTTGTTTTGGATTACTAGTAAACTCTGCCAGCGATAATGATCCTTCTGGAATCACAGGCACGATGGTTTTCCCCGACGTTCACGCTACCACCATTGATGACATAGGATAATTATCTGGCATCTGCGCAAGAGGGTACTAATAGGCGCTGCAAACGAATAAGCTATCAGCTTGTACAATGTCTATAAATTGGCAATACTAGTATACAGGGACGCTATGGAACGCCCTTGAAACACCGGCTATACACGATCAGCAGATGGTACGGGCATGTTGAGCTCGATATCCTCTTCTCTCTTCCGAGTCTAAATATATTGGAAATCAATGGCCGTCTATAGAAGCTGATTGAGTGAAGCCTACGGGGTCAGACCATACCATACTTTGCGGTATAACGCTTTCTTCTTGTTTGGGATTTCTTATCACGAGTGTCCCGTTCTGGAAAGCCGCATTATGATACTAGCGAGACGGGGAGTAGTAACAATACCTGGGTAGAATTTTTGAAACCGCCTATTACATGGATGGAAGAGACGAATGGTTCCTGAGTTGTGTCGCGAAGAGTAGTTCTCGCATTCAAACTGTGTAATCATGTTGGAGTTGGTAAAATGTGACCCGGGGGCTGACAAACCTCGCCAGTGCGGAATTCGCGTATACTTGGTATGCTCATCATTCCGCGGATATAGAGTAAATGCTGAAGTAACGTACGATTTCCAACGATCTCGAATAGAGCGAGGTAATATAGATTCGGTATTTGCGAGGCACACTGGGAATGTGGATTAGGATTGACGGGCCGAATTTGGGAGTTCCACAGACCAATGCAAGAACAACCAAATCCCCAGCGCTATGGGATTGCATCAGGCGTCGACGAAATGGAAGGGGAATTGCTTGGAAACCGACCTAGTCAAAACACCAATGTTGATAGCATAGAATATAAGTCGGCCGACAATGGTATTTGACCTGATGCGTGTTAGTCTAGGTAGAATATCATGCAGGATAATATGAAGCTGACCCGGAGGATCCGGTTTCAGAGAGGCATTGTCGCAGGTAATAGACGAGCGATGCTGTGATCAGCCAATCGGTGACAATCACGCAGGATAATGCGGCAAATGCCCAGTCCTGGAATTGGAATATGTGTGATTTGAATTTGATTGAAGGGGGGACAATAATTACACCCGTAATGCCGCCAGCAATTTTGGAGAATTTAGCTTCTTTGATGCTGAATGTATGGTGAGTTTATCACTCCTTGGGTGAAGGAGTTCAATCGAACCTGGATCCATATTCGCCTATTCCGTGTCAGGAATGTGCACCACAGGAATGGGGAAGCAAAGGTGTACTTACATACGCCTGTGACTGTTGACCAGCGACATTTCAACGCGCAGTGCGTACCTGGAAAATGTCGGGGGCTTACCAAAGGTGCTGATTGTGAAAAAGAGCTATGCAATGAAATCAGATGCAGAGTTCGGAAATATCAGGTGTTCCCCTACGACGATCGCTGGGACGATCCTCTTGCGTCCACTGACTGAACCGAAAAATCAGTGGACTGCATATACTTACAAGGCGGTGGTTGAGCATACTTATCCACACACGGTACGTGAAGTATAAATGAACCAATAATTCAACCAGGAACTATCATCTTCATCAGAAACAGGGGGAAAATTAGCACCAGTAAATACCGTCATGAGAAGAATGGCCTGCAGGGGCAAGGTCATCGGGGGCTTCACCAATAAATTTATGCCACACACCTCAAGGCTCCTGATCATCAGTGACCAAAACATTAGAGGGAGTTTGGTTGAAGATTGTGAAAGTCGAACCGTACCAGTGCGCATTTACCAGGCCTGCTGGGTTTCCCCACTGGAGGACTGTATAAAAATAGGCGGAATGGACCATGAAGCACGAGCGGATGAACTCGAGTACCCTAAACAAATGTAAATAAATTCCAACCCACCCATGGATTTGACATACCATACGGTGGCAACCTGGGGGTACCAATCAGCGTCCGAAAGCATAATAAATGAACGCATACTAGAAGCTTAAAGAAATGTGGATCATTGGGAAATCGAGAAAAGTACAACCAACATTGTAGGGTCAAGACTCCGAGGAGACTGCAGATTCCAATGAATTAGGTCTGTTACAAAGAGGAGGAACGATAATTTACCCGACTGACGCGAATGCCCCAATAAGTAGAGCGCCAAATGTTTGTCGGATATGAGGAGGGGGCCGTTGGGCGGAGGCGGAAGCATGGGTTTAGAGGGCTTTGGTTATTTGACTCTATAGTCCGAAAGTTGCGTGGGGTATTTGTATGCCTAGACTGGCATTTAAGCCATTTGGCGCGAGAGATAATAATACGCTCAAAAATTGTATTCTTCTTGAAATCAAGTTCTTGATGATTGTAAAAAGATCATCTGCTGGGGAGGCGTCCATGTTTATTTGGATAGACACCGGGATACGTCTTGTAGCAATCACGTTGCACGCAACCACCTACTTTCCACTCGTTTCACTTGGCATCTGTCCCATGACTTATCTTAGCCTCTCCACCTGAGACCTCTGACTAGTTCCCGCTGTTTGCGATCATCCCTCACTTCCTTACCATCACTCCTTGACTCCTATCTACATATATTCAAGACCCCTATGGCTTGATTAGTATTTATACCCGGTCCCCATGTACTGTAACGGGGACACTCTCTGCAATCTATCTAGCCTTCAAACAGTCTACAGTTCTCTAATGCTTGAACCGGCTGTCTCTCGTACCAACTCCGAAACCACAGACCGTGTCAGGTCGTCTCTGCTGACATAAGTCTTTAGAACGCCACACGTCTATTTCGCCATCTCTTGAGGCCTGACGGTCCTGGCCCTTCAAGTTCTTCGTAGCAAAAAGAAAGGAAGAACTCGCTATACCAAGGCAAGATGCTGATGGTAACACATGAAAAAACAAGTAACAGGCCTGTGGCAATGTGCGTGGGCCAGGTGTTGAAGGTAGTAACCCAATTAAACTTAGCCCGTTGATCTCAAATGGATGCCAAGGTTGATACCACCGCCCGTGTTGATGTTCTATGTGGCGATGAGTTTTGGAGTGTGTGCTATGGTTTAGGACTAGCTGAATGGGATCAGACGCCGTTGGCGTGGATGGAACCGAGTTGATTTGTCCCTCCCTAGATAGAATACAGTCATGGGAAGTTAGGTGTCGGGGTGTGCGTACGACCCGGAAGACGGACAATACGAACGAGTGGATTGTGGTGGGTCAGCCGTACGTAGCGAAGGGGGACAAATATCGAAGGGATTTTTCTTGGACTTGCCCCCGAACTCAAGCTAAAAAAATGAGGTGTTGGGATCAACCCAAGTGGAGCGAAACGCCGCGCGAAAACCGAGTATAGGCACGCAGATATATAAAGAGCTTGTGAATGGAGCGCGCATAATTTGATTTGACAGGTAACGTACAGCTGCCTACAATCCGAGGTGGAAGGGTAGTGACGATTCAGTGGTTTGATGCACACTGCACGGAGCTTTGGATGGACAGCGTCAAGCCTATTTTGTTGTAAGTACTCACAACAGGCTATCCTGGGCTGTGGAAATTTATGTTACCGTCAGCGCTGTGGTTTACATTTGTCAGGAGACAAACCTCGTCGGATTTCCGATATCAGAGATGAGGTGGCTAGACGGTAACCTTGAAAAATATGTGAAGTTTCTCGATTTAGCAGACTTGGGTGGAGCTTACTTTGTGAACCCCATCGCCGAGGGTTCTGGTGCAGATAATTAACCAATCAGTCGCAATAACACACGCCGATGCCGATACCGCCTATTTCTATGAATATAGCGCGGTATCATCAAGATGGTGTAGCAGGACCATTTAGACAAAGCTTACGATATCAGCGGTGGTGGATTTTTTTAAAACACTAGCTAGATATAAATGATGTGATTCTCTATCTAACGATATTTGGATAGTATATGAACCCTCCTATAAACCTGTAAGATTCTATCAAACATAATAAACCGCAGTACATAGAAACGTACCAGTGAACGCTCAACAGGCCAGCACGGTTGAAATAGACGCCATGAGCCACGAAACGTGACAAATTTGAGCACCCTATCAGAATGATCCACTGTGTTAATACGCGACTGATTTCGTGAGGAACGTCCTACCAAATAAGAGTGACCTAAAATCGATAAAAATAGCCGTTGTTACATTGTGGCGCCAAAACTCCTAGAAGGTCGATTCCTGGACATTGAGGAAAGTATTAGAACATCCCACCAATGCGAATGCGCCAATGGGTAGCGCACCAAAGGACTGGCGAAGATTGCAGGGGATAAGCACGTCCTCGCTGGCATTAATCGAGCCCCTACTTGACTCGTATGCTTGTAAGCATCATTTGGAGAACGGGGATGTGGGTGTGGTGAGAAATGGAGACAGGGTTCCTTCTGGGTTTCTATGGTGAGTGTATCGTACATAGAAGAACGGGCAATGGCGCTAGCTTGGTATCAAATTCTCTCGTGGAGCGGCCGGGACATAACACTGGCCTTCAACAATAATATGATGATGGCCCAGGGCCTTGGAGTTCAAACGTTCATCCATCAGGTTGTGGCGCTATCACTGTTGATGGGCATTTGTAACGTTGTACTTTGTGGCGTGGGTGCCACCCCGGGCCCCAGCATCAGAGGTGAGAATTTTGATACTTGAGAGTATAGCGATCGTACTGGTTTGATTCGGCCCGTCGAAGCCATCATTATCCGATATGTAGCTTGAGAACAGGAACGGGAGAAGATTGATCGATCCACTCAAATTTGCAAATAGCTAGACGGCGTGGGGACAATGTAGCTGGGATCCAGGGGGGTGGGCACAAGACGTACCCTCAAGTTCGTAAATATAGATATGGCACCGCTCTCACTGCATTGGTCAACGCTCAAGTTCTAGGTATCGCGAACGTACTCCATTGCATGCTCAGAGCTCGGAGCGGGTAGTCCTCAACAACAATCTTGACGGAGGCCACAGAATAGCTTGTCTTTTCCTGTGGTATGCACGACTTGCTCACCCACGACCATATGGCTCAACTACCCCGTCCCGATGATTCAAATTCCACTGTTGTCACTTATCATATGTCATACCCCACAATTGGTTTCATCATGCATCCATGTTGGAGTCCGGGGTGGTACACCCAACCATTTGCCCGTGTCAATGTCAAAACGGATGTTTCACAACGTCAAGCCGGCGGGTTCGAACACCTGGCCCTGAGCCACGAACAATGCTCGATCATTCCGATAGTCCCTAGAATTATAATTAGCTGGAGCTAATGGCGTAAACAATTCAACGATCTAGGTAGATGAAACTTGAGCTGGGTCTATACGACTTAGTCCCATTCTTTCAGTGCCTCATCGCTGTTGCTCACTTCGGTCAAAATCATCCTTCTTATCTCATGATTCCTCGGGGCCACCCGACATTTGAATGGTAGCGGTCGCCTGGCCAGTCCACTCGTAAAGGCGTCCGAGTCGGGCATTTCCAGACTCCCGTCTTCTTTCAGCACAGGAGACATATTGAATGCCCAAAGCATGCTGAGACGAGGTATGAGATGTAACAGTACATTATGCATAGGCATAAGAGCAACCACAACGATTTCATTCGATGCGTTCGCGGCACTCGGCATGATTCTGCTCGGAGAGCGTCCCAGCACATCCGCCGTGTGCAATGAGTTAATTGTTGAATAAATCCAAGAATCAAGATTGTACCTAGGTCCTTCCTGTGTATTTGAGCGGCTTGGTCGGAGTCGCAGGTATAAACAAATAAGCTATCAGCGTGTACAATGTCTATAAATTGGCAATATACAGGGACGCTATGGAACGCCCTTGAAACTCCGGCTATACACGACCAGCAGATGGTACGGGCATGTTGAGCTCGATATCCTCTTCCCTCTTCCTAGTCTAAATATATTGGAAGTCAATGGTTGTCTATAGAAGCTGGTTGAGTGAAGCCTACGGGGTCAGACCATACCATACTTTGCGGTATAACGCTTTCTTCTTGTTTGGGATTTCTTATCACGAGTGTCCCGTTCTGGAAAGCCGCATTAGGATAACAAGACGGGGAGTAGTAACAATACCTGGGTAGAATTTTTGAAACCGCCTACTACATGGATGGAAGGGACAAATGGTTCCTGAGTTGTGTCGCGAAAAGTAGTTCTCGCATTCAAACTGTGCAGCCATGTTAGAGTTGGTAGGGTGTGACCCGGGGGCTGACAAACCTCGCCAGTACGGAATTCGCGTATACTTGACAATGCGTGTGAGTTTTTCATGGGTATTGGAGTAAACCTAGTGACGTACGATTTCCAACGATCTCGAATAGAGCGAGGTAATATAGATTCGGTATTTGCGAGGCACACTGGAAATGGAATTGGGATTGACGGATTGAATTTGGGGGTTCCACAAACCAATGCAAGAACGACCAAATCCCCAGCGCTATGGGATTGCATCAGACGTCGGCGAAATGGAAGGGGAACTTCCCAGAAACAGACCTAGTCAAAACACCAATGTTGATAGCATAGAATATAAGTCGGCCAACAATGGTATTCGATCTGATGCGTGTTAGTCTAGATAGAATATCATGCAGGATAATATGAAGCTGACCTGGAGAATCCGGTTTCAGAGAGGCATTGTCGCAGGTAATAGACGAGCGATGCTGTAATCAGCCAATCGGTGACAATCACGCAGGATAACGCAGCCAGTGCCCATTTCTGGAATTGGAGTATTTGTGACTTGAATTTGGTTGGAGGGGGGGTAATAGTTACACTCGTAATGCCGTCGGCAATTATGGAAAATTTAGCTTCTTTGATGCTGAATGTATGGTGAGTTTGTCACTCCTCGGATGAGGGAATTCAATCGAACCTGGATCCATATTCGCCTGTTTCGTGTCAGGAATATGCACCCCAGGAATGAGGAAGTAAGGGTGTACTTACATACGCCCGTGACTGTTAACCAGCGACATTTCAGCACGTGCGTGCCTTGGAAAATGTCGGGGGCTTACCAAAGGTGCTGATTGTGAAAAAGAGCTATGCAATGAAATCAGATGCAGAGTTCGGAAATATCAGGTGTTCCCCTACGACAATCGCTGGGACGATCCTCTTGCGTCCACTGACTGAACCGAAAAATTAGTGGACTGCATATACTTACAAGGCGGTGGTTGAGCATACTTATCCACACACGGTACGTGAAGTACAAATGAACCAATAATTCAACCAAGAACTATCATGTTTGTCAGAAACAGGGGGGGGGAACTAGCGCCATTAAATACCGTCATGAGAAGAATGGCCTGCAGGAGCAAGGTCATCAGGGGCTTCACCAATAAATTTATGCCACACACCTCAAGGCTCCTGATCATCAGTGACCAAAACATTAGAGGGAATTTGGTTGAGGGTTGTGAAAGTTGAACCGTACCAGTGCGCATTTACCAGGCCTGCTGGGTTTCCCCACTGGAGGACTGTATAAAAATAGACGGCATGGACCATGAAGCACGAGCGGATGAACTCGAGTACCCTAAACAAATGTAAATAAATTCCAACCACCCATGGATTTGACATACCATACGGTGGCAACCTGGGGGTACCAATCAGCGTCCGAAAGCATAAGAAAATAACACGTACCAGGAGCTTAACAAAACGCGGGTCATTGGGAAATCGAGAAAAGTACAACCAACACTGTAGGGTCAAGACTCCGAGGAGACTGCAGATTCCGATGAATTAGGTCTGTCACGAAAGGGAGGAACGATAATTTACCCGACTGACGCGAATGCCCCGATAAGTAGAGCGCCAAATGTTTGTCGGATATCGAGGAGGGGGCCGTTTGGTGGAGGCAGAAGCATAAGTTTAGAGAGCTTCGGTTATCCGATTCTATAGTATGAAAGCTGCATGGGGTATTTGTATTCCTAGACTAGCACTTCAAACCAGAGCCATTTGGCGCAAGAGTGATAATAATACACTCAAATTCTATATTCTTCTTAAAATCAAGTTCTTGATGATCGTAAAAAGATCATCAGCCAGGGAGGCGACCCAACTGCCATGTTCACACCGGGATACGTCTATTTCGCCATATGGTTCTGGGGTAGTTTTTTCTGTTCGATGCGGATCAAATACTAAAGACAAACACGCACCAGCCGTGGCTCAAGTCATATTAACTCCTGTCGGGAGTGGGGGATTTCGCCTACTGGGAATGCCATAGCTCAAGCTTCCGTCAAATAAGGTCATTTAATGGGGGAGCCTGCAACTTAGGTTCAATACGACCATTCGTGGGGACAGGAATGAGATGGCACGCATGAGATGGGGAAGGTGAACCGCCACGGTGGTGTTCTAATTTTGGCGTCGGTATGTTTCAAGTTGTTCGGGCGTCCCATTGAATGGGAGAATCAGGATAGACTCCCGAGCCCGAGGGGGGAGATATTATTGTGTATTCTAGACGTCCAATTCAGTGATGCTTGGGATTACCGCTGCGCGAGCCCACGGGTGCTCTGTAAGAAATATGAGCCATATTACGCTGTGGCCGGGCATATGGATGGGTTTTCTTGGACTTGCTCCGAACTCGAGCTAAAAAAAATGAGATGTTGGGATCAATCCAGGTGGAGCGAAACGCTACGCGAAACACGCAGGTATATAAAGAACTTGTTAATGGAATGCACATAGTTCGATTTGACAGGTAACGCACGACCGCCCACAAGTTCCAAGATAGAAGGGTAGTAACGATTCAGTAGTTTGATGCGCACTGCACGGATCTTTGGATGGACAGTGTCAAGCCTATTTTTGCCGCAGGCCAGGGCAAGTACTCACAGCAGGATATCCTGGGCTGTGGAAATTTTATGTTACCGTCAGCACTGTGGTTTACATTTGTCAGGAGACAAACCTCGTCAGATTTCCGATATCAGAGATGAGGTGGCTAGACGGTAACCTTGAAAAATGTGAAGGTTTCTCGATTTAGCAGACTTGGTGGAGCTTACTTTGTGAACCCCATCGCCGAGTGGTTCTGGTGCAGATGATTGACCAATCGGTCGCAATAACGCACGTCAATGCCGATACCGCCTATTTCTATGAATATAGCGAGTATCACCAAGATGATACGGCGGAATTATTAGACAGAGCTTACGATATCAGCGGTGATAGATTTTTTAAGACACTAGCTAGATATAAATGATGCGATTTCTCTATGTAACGATATTTGGATATGTGAACCTTCCTATAAATTTGTAAGATTCTATATGGACCGCAGTATATAGAAACGTACCAGTGAATGCTCAACAGGCCAGCACGGTTGAAATAGACGCCATGAGCCACGGAGCGTGACAAATCTGAGCACCCTATCAGAATGATCTATGTTAATACGCGACAGATTTCGTGAGGAGCGTCCTACCAAATAAGAGCGACCTAAAATCGATAAAAATAGCTGTGGTTACATCGTAGCGCCAGAACTCCTAAAAGGTCAATTCAACAACTGAACATTGAGGAAAGTATTAGAACATCCCACCAATGCGAATGCGTCGATGGGTAGCGCACCAGAGGACTGACAAAGATCGCAGAGGACAAGCACGTCTTCGATGGCGTTAATCGAGCCCCTGCTTGACTCGTATACTTGTAAGTATCGTTCGGAGGAACGGGGATGTGGGTGTGGTGAGAAATGGAGACAGGGTTCCTTCTGGGTTTCCATGGTGAGTGTATTGTATATAGAGGAACAAGCAATGGTGCTAGCTTGGTATCAACTTCTCTTGTGGAGCGGCCGGGACATAACAAACAGTAATATGATGATGGCCCAGGGCCTTGGAGTTCATCCATCAGGTTGTGGCGTTATCACTGTTGGTGAGCATTTGTAGCGTTGCACTTTGTGGCGTGAGGGGTGCAACCCCGGGCCCAGCATCAGAGGTGAGAATTTTAACACTTTAGAGTATAGCGATCGTACTGGTTTGATTCGAAGCCATCATTATCCGATATGTAGCTTGAGAACAGGAACGGGAGAAGATTGATCGATCCACTCAAATTTGCAAATAGCTAGACGGCGTGGAACAATGTAGCTGGGATCCAGGGGGGTGGGCACAAGACGTACCCTCAAGTTCGTAAATATAGATATAACACCGCTCTCATTGCATTGGCCAACGCTCAAGTTTTCGACGTACTCCATCGCGTGCTCGGAGCTCAGAGGGGGAGTGGTCCTCAACAACAATCTTGACGGAGGCCACGGAACGGGTTGTCTTTTCCTGTGATATGCACGACTTGCTCACCCACGACCATATGGCTCAACTACCCCGCCCCGATGATTCAAATCCCACTGTTATCGCTTATCATATGTCATACCCCACAATTGGTTCCATCATGCATCTGGAGTCCGGGGTGGTACACTCAACCATTTGCCCGTGTTAATGTCAAAACGGATGTTTCACAACGTCAAGCCGGCGGGTTCGAATACCTGGCCCTGAGCCACGAACAATGCTCGATCATTCCGATAGTCCTAGAATTATAATTAGCTGGAGCTAATGGCGTAAACAATTCGACGATCTAGGTAGGTGAAACTTGAGCTGGGTTTATACGACTTAGTCCCATTCTTTCAGTGCCTCATCACTGTTGCTCGCTTCGGTCAAAATCATCCTTCTTATCTCGTCGTTCCTCGGGGTTATCCGACACTTGAATGGTAGCGGTCGCCTGGCCAGTCCGCTCGTAAAGGCGTCCGGGTCGGGCATTTCCGGGCTCCCGTCTTCTTTCAGCACAGGAGACATATTGAATGCCCAAAGCATGCTGAGACGAAGTATGAGAAGATTACACACAATAACCGGGGGAGCTGCTCACCGAGAGATACCAATGAAAAGGGCCTGGTTCGCGACATGCATCCCCGGGCAAATGCGACGGCCGAATCCGTAGGGCAGATCGAAGTCGCGAAGTCGTGGATTCTGAGTTTCTAGGAAACGTTCTGGCCTGAAGGTTTCTGGGTCGGGGAACAACTCCGGATCTTTCGAAATCATGCTGAAAGATGTTCGATTATTGTCGACGTATCCATAACAAGACATCGACCTACAAGAGGTTTGCAAATACCGTAGTCCCTTTGGGAATGTGGTATCCATCGTAGCTGTCATCCGCGGTGGAGGAATGAGGGACGGCGTTTGGGACAATGACTCTCCATCTAGGAACATTTAGCACGATCGGTAGGCCAGTATTAAGCACTCGTACCTCATAGTCTCTTTGATTAAAGCGCGAACATAAGGCAAGGAGCTTTCATCATCGAAATCGGGTAATCTTGATTGTCCAATTACACGATCAAGCTCTTCTTGGGCTTTTTCGGCACACGCCGGGTGCAGGATCATGATCACTGTTAGAAATACGCTCAGCATGGGTTTGATGGCGAGGATCGCCACCTACGCAGGAATACATCAAGCGTTGATGACATCTCGAGGGAGATTAATTGACAGATTCAAAACCATATGAAGACCTACAGTAGGGACCCCTGCACTAAATGGCTCAGCAGCTATGTACGCAATCTCCAGCTCGCTTAAGCCTGTGAATGCCCCATCCTCGAGCATCTTCATGGTCATCGATGGCTTGGCAACTCCCGCGTCGATTTTCCGTTTCACGGTGCGAAGGCAGTTGAGATACAGATCCACATCGGCTAGTCGCCTTTTTTCTTGCTCCCAGCGGAACCATTGCAGCGGTTTCTAGGTTCGCTGTCAGAGACGCCATTGAGGCGAGAAAATGGGGACCAGACCGGCAGCCAGAGCAATATGGGCCACTGCAAGGCCTTCAGCATTCGGGCCAGGAATTACACTTCAGACTGAACTTACAGACTCAACAATGAATCTCCCAGGAATTCTTAAATTATCAATGATAAGCAAAAGTGGGGGGGCCTTGCCCGGCGAATTTATTTCGCATGGACGTACTGTGTACTTCCATAAGCTAAAGGACGCGATATAACATTAATCTCTGGTCTTGCGATGGGATGGATATATACTGACCGGCGACTGCCAATTGATTTTCTTTGATAATTTTCGTATTCATGTCCGTGACCCGATTACCATAACTGATCGAGAAGTTGATAGAGGTGGCGAATCTGTGTGGCTGGTATCATACCCAGAAGCGGGACTCTGATGGATTGTCTCACCTTAGAAAATTTTCATATGTCCCCCGGATCCTGCATCAAATCGCGCAACAGCGCGTGGATTCCAGCGTTTGGAAGTGCTTGTAGCCGGCTGACACTTTAGGACTCAAGACAGAGTGCTGCTCCTGGGGGTAACATTAATGTTGGAGAAATTTGGTGGCGGTGAGCGAAAATCTAACCTTTCTCCATCTACGCCACGACTCGCCGTATTGCATACCAAGGCCCCGGAGGTTCTGGGATAATATCTCTTGGCTGAAAATGATGGTCGGCTTATAATAGTCAATAATTCGAGAGAGAGAGTACCCGGTGATAGACCTCGGCCGACTTGAATATATATCGCCTTTTTTCTCGAGTAGATCCCATGCAGCCTTGGGGGTGTTCAGGACTGTAACCAACTAATCAGTGGAGACTGCGGTTCATGGCTCGTCACATCTTACCAATTACTGGCGTGCTACCAAGTTGCAAAGAGAATATGGCGCCTAATTCCCATTGATTACCATTGTGTGAGTTGAAGCATTATCGAGGTTCGGATTCTCTGCGTACCATACTGTCTTGCCCATTCGGCGAACTTTCTGTAAGGCTCGAAATCCGGAATTTGCCCCTTGTGGTCTCCTAAAAGTCCGCGCCGAGGACCAGGTGGCAGCTTCGATTTCGCTTTTTGGGTGCGGTACGCCCAAAAAACGGAGAAAATAGAGAGTAGCGTGCCAATGGTCGTGAGTGTTCCCATTGTTCAATAGGCACAAAACGAGACAGTTGATCTAGCGCCTCCTGCTGACCTGGTGGGTGGGAGCCTCAAGTCAGTTTTGGTATAAATATATGTTCCCAGTAGAGCGGTCACGATTCATCAGCGAAAGAGAGTGGGGGTGACAACATGCGGATCTAAGATCACCCGGGTCCATGAAGCCACAAATATATTAGAAGAATGAAAAGATGCAGAACATACAATGATGGCCTATTAATACCCTGCTGCTAGCGCCCACCTGGACGCATTAGGCTTGAAGTTCATCGGAGCAGAATCGGATTCAGGATGGTTTGACATGATCATTCCGCAGGAATTCGTGGAGTCGTTGTCATATCTTGGTCATACTTGGTTTAAAGGCCTAGTAGTGTTGTATATGTAGTGCACCGTGACGGTTTGATCAAAGTATTGTTGGTAAGACGAACAAAAATTGTGAAGCGGCGGCGGCTCAAGCTTCGGGGTTACGTAACGGAAGCTTTATTTCATGCGCGAGCCGATCCGCTTCAGCCATCCGTTCGGACACGGCAATGCTTCATTAGTGGACTAATCGCTGGTACACCTTGGTACAACATCGTTCTTATGTCTTCTTCCTCATAACTGATGAAAATCAACCCAAATAGTTCTGCCAGGGAAATTTGGGCGCACTGAATAAAATTTCTAGAGATTTCAAGTGCTGATATACATATCTCCACTCCCACGACAGCATGTGTGTTGAGGAAGCACTCCGGCGCCTCAATATGACTGTTTATCTTAACACTTTGGTTGGTGATCGGAGTTTGCGTATGCGAGCCGAGTTAGTGGCCTACACTCAGCGCCGTCTTTCGAGCATTATAAGCGCTACATATTGATGTCGGAGTGTCCAACATCCAACGTTAACCTTCGATTTATGTAAATTTCCGCCGCAATCTGCATCCGTATCAGACTTCGGGCCACGCGCTACTCTCGTAGACCATGGCGCTAAGCGTACCATCCAAGTGAGCGTTTTCGCACCTACTCAAAATCAGCCCAAGCATAATCCTAGCAACCCTTTTGGTTTAGCCTGCTAAATTTTCATGGTAGTCGCGAAACCAAGCACAAAATTGCTAAGAACTTAAGGAAGGCATGCTGAGAATAATCGTGTCTCTAGCGACGCGATGGTAAAGGCGATGTATATCCCACCAATGCAACAAGATGGGGAAGCCCCAATCGATCACACGGAATTGTATCCCCTGGTAATCGATAAACCTCGTTAACGTACCAACCCGGTGGGGCCGAAGCATCGACATGGCTTCACGCCTCCCACAGTACCTTTCATATCATTCAATCGCGCGGCTATTTTTCTCTCCATGTGGTTGCTGAAAATCACACTATACGAAGATCTTCAATATCCTCGGCTCTCAATATGCCCTCGTAGGGCGTTCCTGATTCTTCAGAATATATACCTGGTCAATGACATCCTTACGGAGCACACCTTAGTTCGAACTATGAATTCCGCACAGGCCACTCTGCCAGATATTACTCCAACATTCGGCGCTCTCCTCATTGGAGGGTACGCTTCGATAGGGTGTGTCCTCCGGCAGCTTTCCTGGTCGCCTCCGCGGTCTGTGGAGTCTTAATTATCATTCGGGTCCATAGCCTTTTTGGTGTCTTAACTTTACAATGCTGGCTATACTGCTCTCAATTCCCTGGTGACCCGACCAGGATGAAACTCATGGTTAGTTCCGTCACACCCTGTACTCCTGTTATCAGTAATCAAGTTGCACGGTATAGGTTGCTTTTGTTTGGTATGTTCAACCTACGCCTAATCTACGGAACACCGAAACCAAAATCGATACAGGATCTCCGAGTTCCTTCGCTCGTGCTTCATGGTTCATGCCATCCATTATTATACAGTCCTCCAGTGGGGCAATCCTGCCCCCTTATCGAGAGCGGTCTGGTACTTAAATCATTCAATATAATAAAGCTAAACCTCATCTACTGTATGTTCTAGGAGCCTAGAGGTAAGCCGGCTGGGTTGGTGTAAATCCCGGAGCTGAAATAGGAATTCCAGCTTCTCCTTGTCATGACTGTGCGTATCGACCGTCGCACCATGCCCATACCTGATTCCCATCATATTCTTAGTCCATTGTCGAGCTAGTGGTTCATCTGTATTTCGCATACCGCGTGTGGATCGGTATTTTTTCCCATCGTGATCCAGTATCCACCACTCATACTTAAATGTCGACTAGTCAGCGGTCGCCGATGGCTCATGCCATCCATCATTGTAAGCGACTATTTCTTTTTATCTCAGATTTCCTGGATCGAAATTTCCCCTGCAGTGCTTCTTCACCATTTCGAATTTCGGTATGCCCGATATTCATCACATATACCGAGCTACAAAATCGCTATATGATAGTCATGGGCGCGTGTAAGTGTACACCACTATACCTTGATTCTTGAACAACACTCATGGCACGACCATAGGTGAATATGCATTCAGGTGAGTGTAAAAACCTCAGCGAGCATTGTTCAACCTCGAGCGCTAGCATCGTTGAAACTACATTCGACAAAATTACTGGTGGTTTCACAAGTGTAAAGCCTCCCTTTTTGGATGAGTTAGTTAATAACATAGCTCCAGGACTTCGCGACAGCAGCGCTGTGCTGCGTAGTTGCCGCTGATTGGACGATCACTGGTTCCCTTATATATTACCTGCGCCAAAGCCGTTCCGAGACACAATCATCAAGGTTAGTAAGGTCAACAAATGGTGAAAACACTTGACATCTCTCGGCCAGACTCAACACTGTTATCAATCAACTCATATTTTATGCCATCAATATCGGGGCCTTAATCAGGTGAGGCCTTGTTCAGAAATCGTTGGAAATCTATTTAAAGCTGCGTAGCGCCGTCGACCTTGTTGTTCTTGGATTGGTCAGTAGCGTTTATGATATGCATCTTACCTACGCTGACTTCTCAAATCCGTTCAATCTAGAGCTCGGCGGAACTCCACAATCTCTATTATCTAGCATTGTTTGAGATCGTTGGAAATCGTTCGTCCCATGAACCATTCACCAAACCCTGCACTGATACTCGGCACTAGTCTATGCAAATTCTTTACTTGCGAGGTACCGAATTACACCAGCATGCAGTCTTAGAATTGGTTCTCATAGGCGACCCCTTTAGCTTGAACGCCCGGATGAGCCTCCGCCAGGCTAATAACGAATACTACCTTCCTTCGCTCAACATCACATCACAAACAACACAACAGGTATCAAATAAGCCCTTCTCTCGAGAACCTCGCCTGACACAACGCATGTACAGAGCACCGCCCTCACCAAATTCCCGTTACGTCATTTATCCCATCGGTATAACCGCCGAAGGCGTGCGTTCTGAGAATTGATTATCCGAGCCATGACTGACAGCTGTTGAATAAATCAGGACTTTGATGGGAAAGATGCAACACAGCAACTTAGCCATGATGCGGTTACTTTGACTCAGAGTAATATCCTTATGTCTTCATGAAATCATCACTCAGGGCTGAGCCTCTGTCGCTATCCGCAGTCAATAATGAAGTAGGTGGCTGTCAGTTCCTCGCAGCGGCAGTCGATGCCTTGACTATTCCTTTGCCGCTCGTCCATCATAGTTATGTTCGTTCGTGAGTCTGTTCGAATCGCTTGCTTCGAGGGCTGCGCTGGCCCCGGTTTGGAAGGGAGGCGGGTAATCGATCTCCAGCTTCGAAGGGCACTACATGATGCTACCAAGTCAAGACGGGCAGTTTGAAACACGCAGAATCAGTGATTCGGAGAAAGAACTTCCCATCCTTACACCCACCTGTCATATTATTGTGGGCGAACTCTTTGTCACGATTGTCTTCCTGACATGATCGGAATTCGGTTCTTGATGTGGTTTCGTGGGGGTGCGAGTACGGGGTGAAGCTGATGCGTGAGTTAACAAGAGTTAACGTTGATGCATGATTATTGACGCGGGTGCATATGGGTTGGGACTATCCCAATCCTAGCTGTTTAATTGGGATAGAAAAAGTCAGCTTAATACAGATTTATTGAGCGCCATTCAGCATTACTGTGGTTTGCGTCCCAGGATTCTATCCAATAATATTCATGGAAGTTCGAGACCGAACTGTCTCGTGACTGTTGATCTTCGGCCTGGGTAGAAAACAAGCTTGCCCGACGACGTTGATGGCTCCCTGCTTAAATAAATTTGCCATGCCGAAAACATAAATCTCCACCCTGATGGCCGCATTCTTACTTGGTTCAACAATCTCACCGTTATAAGCAGTTGGCATAACGCTGGCAGACGACTGGCCAGCCCAAACACCTACCACGTCATTGGGAAAGACGCTTGACCAGAATAGGGTCTCTTTTCTCACCAATTGGAGCTACTACCGGTATGGTCGGGCAAGGCCCATTGATGTTAATGCCAATTTCGTTCTCACTTATACCTATAACGTCTAGGTCGGGATCCCTGGGCTGCTGGATGCAGGGCTTTTTGGAGACTGATCACGAAGGTTTCACCAGGAAGCACCGTGAAGGTAAGGCGCCCCAGACGGAAAATATACATCATCAAAATACTAGGGGAGCCATCACTGACCTAGGATGATGGATCCCACACCAATCACATATACCCCTGGTAATTAATAGAATCCTCAACGATCCATCTCGTGTTACTGGGCCATATAAACATCCTCAACCTCAAATTATTCCACAAAATCTTCTGAACTTTGCGCGACATACCATTATACCAGCGGTCTACGTATTTAACTCCTCCAGAGCACACTTCTGACCCAGGTCATGCATCCTGCACGCGCCCTACCCGACATTGGTCCAACGTTTGGCGCTGTCCTCATTGGCGGATATGCGTCATTAGGGTGCGCTCTCCAGTTCTCTTTCAGTCCCTACAAATCTTAATCTCCAGGGGTTGTAGCCTGTTCGGCGTCTTGACTTTACAGTGCTGGCTGTATTACACTCGATTTCCTAATGACTTACCCAGAATTAAGTTGATGGTTAGTTTTATTTTTCCTACATCCCCTGGCATTAACACTTACGGCTCAGGTGGTCTTCCTTTGGTATGTCATCCACGGTTTTGTGGTCCCAAGGTTGAGATCGGTGTAGGGTGGTTGAGTTCCTTCGGTCGTGTTTCATGGTTCATGCCATTCACCATTACACTGTTGTCCACTGGGGGGATCCCAGCGCTTTATTAAGTGCAGTCTGGTACCTAGATTATTTGACATAATTTGAACTTCGAATCTAACTGGTCACATATTTAGGAGTCTAGAGGTGAGTTGACCCTCCGGAAATGATTTTGGAGGCTGAATACTGACGGCTTCAGCTGATCCTGCTCACAACTGTACGTGCCCATCGCCCCGCTGTGTTATACCATTCTTATCACATTCCAGTTCATTGTTGAATTCGTGGTTCATCTATACTTCGCATATCGCGTGTGGATTAGTACGTTGCTCCGCCATACTAGGTATCTTCCGCTAATCTTCTAACGCAGTTAGTGGCCGCCGGCGGCTCATGACATCCATCATTGTGAGTGGCGGAATCCTTTTTGAATTATACCCGTGGTTTAAACCCTTCCCCGTAGTGTTTCTTCACTATCTCGAATCTTGGTATGTCCTTGCCATCACATCATAAGTAGGGAACTGATGTGTCATAGTCATAGGCATATGTAAGTATGGATGGATTATTTCCATGACAATATTCACGACGTTGTGTAGGCGAATATGCATATAGGTGCGTTTATCAAGAAAGCCCCCCCACGGGTGACGGTGTTTATTCTTGTATACTATCAGCATCGTGGAAACAAAGTTCTCCAGAATTAGTGGTGGTTTCACGGGTGTAGGGATTCTCTCGCGGGTTCATCCAGCCGAGCCATTTGATTAATGAAATAATCCCAGCACTTCGCAACGGCAGCGCTGATCTGCGTGATTATCGCCGACTGGACGATCACTGGGTCTCTCATATATTACTTGCGCCGGAACCGCTCCGAATCCGGATTGCGAGGTGAGCGACTCAAAATCAATGGCGTAAAAAATGTATGACATATCCCCCAGTACCAACACTATTATTAATCGCCTGGTATTTTATGCCATCAATGTTGGGATTCTGATTAGGTGAGATGATTTGAAAATCGTGGATTCTAATAACTTTTAAATATTTCAGCGCCACGGATCTCGTGTCCTGGTATTGGTTAGTGGCTTCCACGTATTGGGACCGGCCCGTCCACACTGGTCTTTTAAACTCATTCAATCCAGAGCTCAGCGGGCCCACACCTCGGCAGAGTCAATCTCTATTACCTAGCTCTCTTCGAAATCGTTGGAAATCGTCCGTCTGATTTATCTATCCACTTAACATCCATTGATAACCAGTGACCAGTCTACGCGAATTCTTTGCTGGCAAGGTGTGTCGTGTAACACGCGCCCTTGAAACGCGCTCCTCAGTGACTTTTTCTCAGCTTGAATGCCCGTACGGGCTTTCGCCAGCAGGCCAATGTAGAATACCTCTCTTCGTTCAATTTCGAGGCTGCGCACCAGGTAAGACGGGGTCTTACTTGTGGGTTTTGACTAACAGCCAATCTGAAGAGTGGCACCCTTACCAAAGCCTCCACTACACCAGGATCCGGGCTTGACGGTGCACGTCCCAATTTATTCCTCGTATCTGTTCCGATTTTTAATACATGAATATTAGGAACAGAAACTTGGTGCTGGGGTATCAGACCTAGCAACGGCCGGTACGGTATCGGCAGCTATTGTCTGATCAAAGACGATTCCTGCTGGTTATGTATTCCTACTGGATCTACCGAAGTATAACCATTGATGAAAATGTACATTCATTTCTTCTGTTTGTTTTCCGGTATGTATGGTTATAGTCCAAACTCCATGGTGGGATTACCTCGCCCCGAAAACTCCCTGATAATCACCTGTAGATAAATCACGATGCTGCTAGGCTGGGGGTCTTCAGCGGGTTCATTGATCTGTCTATGAGCGGCTTGTCACGATGATTGGACGACAGATCTAAGTCCGGGCCCCCGTATCTTGAAGTCCGACGTTTGAATCATGGGTCGATTTTATCCTTGAGATAAGTATGGCCGATATATTCATTTCTGGAGTCTCTTCGAATCGCTTGCTTCGACACTCGGCTCCGATTTAGGAGGGAGACAGGAAATTGATCTCCAGCCACAAAGAAATATACACGACGCTGTAAGTAAAAAAAATAAGAATAAAAAAAAACAATATGAAGATGATCAACGACGTACGCGGTGTTGATCAGTGAGTTAGTGGGAGTTAATGTTATGTATACACCAGCGGCTTAACGACAACTATTGATGCGGATGCATATGGGTAGGGGCTATCTTGGTCATAGCTGTTTAATTGAAATGGAATAAGGCAGCTCAGCATATGCTTATCGATCGTTGTTCAACGCTATTAATATGGTGTGTCCCCAGATTCTATTGATGGGGCCGGAGCGATGGCCAACCTGTCATTACGATAGGTCTTTAGCCTAAGTGGGAAACAAGCTTGCCCGACGATGTTGCTTGCTCGCCGCTCGTTCCCAAATGTGCCGAAAACACAAATACCTGATGGCCGCATTCCATATTTGGTTCAATAATCCCACCATTATAAACAGTTGGCATGGGACACTGGCGGACTGCTGATCAGCCCGAACACCTTCCATATATCACCAGGAAAGGTACTTGACAAGAATGGGTCTCTTTTCTCACTGATTGGAGCTGCTGCCGGTGTGGTCGGGCAGGGCCCGTTGTTGGTGATGCCAGTAAACATCATTTGGGTTCATTTCATTCCGTCCATAACATTTACACAGAATCCATGGGCTGCCCATTGGATTGGGGGCGCAAAACTCATTGGAAACTAATCATCAAGGTTTTCGTCAGGGAGCGCCGTGGAGGGTGTCCTAGCCGGAAAATGCACATCATCAAGGTACGCTGGAAGGTCTGCCAATGACCTCGGATCCCACACTAAGGATTATATATATCAATAGAATCCTCTCATGCCGTTTAGTCCTATAAACTCCTAATTTTTCCACAAAATCTTCTGGACCCCGCACGACATACTATTGCACCAGCGGCCTGCCTACTTCGCTCCTCCAGAGTGCACTTCGCACCAAATCATGCTCCCTGCACGCGCCCTACCCGACATTGGTCCAACGTTTGGCGCTCTCCTCATTGGAGGATATGCGTCGTTAGGGTGCATCCTCTAGCTCTCTTCTAGTCCCTATGAGTCTTATGATTCGTAGCCTTTTCGGTGTTTTGATTTTACAGTGCTGGTTGTATTACACTCGATTTCCTGATGATCTAATCAGGACTAAGTGTATGGTTGGTTTTCTACCTCCCTATATCTCTTGGCATTAACATTTAGTAGAGTTCAGGTCGTTTTTATTTGGTACGTCATCCACAATTTTATATTCAAATCCTGGGGAGTAAGGCTGAGATCGCCGTCACGGTAGGGCGGTTGAGTTCCTTCGGTCATGTTTCATGGTCCACGCCATTCACTATTACACTGTCGTCCACTGGGGGGATCCCACCGTTTTATCAAGCGCGGTCTGGTACGTACCTATATCATTCAACACAATTCGAACCTTGAATCTAACTGGCCACATTTCAGGAGTTTAGAAGTGAGTTGGCCGCCCAGAAATAATTTCAGGAGCTGAACATTAAGGGTTCCAGCTGATCCTCCTCATGACTGTACGTATCTATTGCTATTGCCCCGCTGTACCATGCTGTTCTCACCATATTTCAGTTCATTGTTGAATTCGTGGTTCATCTGTACTTTGCGTACCGTGTGTGGATTAGTACGCTGTTCCGCTATACTGGGTATCTTGCACTCATCTTCTAACTTAGTTAGTGGCCGCCACTGGCTCATGACATCTATCATTGTGAGTGGCGAATTTTTCCCAAATTATCGAGCTGTTGGTTCAAACATTTCCCTGGCAAGTGTTTCTTCACTATCTCAAATCTTGGTATGTCCGTGTCATCAGGTCATGTAGGTCAAAGACTGATGTGTCCCAGTCATAGGTATATGTGAGTACTATGTATGGGCTATTTCTGTGGCGATATTAACACCACGTAGGCGAATATGCATATAGGTATGTTTACTAGGAAAGCCCCCCGCGACTTGTGTTTATTTTGCACATCAGTATTGTGGAAATGACGTTCTCCAGAATCAGCCATGGGTTTACGGGTGTAAGGACTCTCTCGCAGGATCATTTAGTTGAGCCGTTTGATCAATAAGATAATTCTAGGACTTCGCAACGGCAGCGCTAACCTGCGTGATTGCCGCCGACTGGACAATTACGGGGTCGCTTAATATTACTTGCGCCGAAACCGCTCCGAATCTGGATGGTCGAGGTGAGCGACTCGAAATGGATAGCGTGAAGAAATGTATGATATATCCCCACCAGAACCAACACTATGATTAACCGCCTGGTATTTTATGCCATTAACGTCGGGATTCTGATTAGGTGAGATCGGTTTGAAAATCGCGGACAACATTTTAAATATATGTAGTGCCACGGATCTCGTCGTTCTCGCATTGGTTAGTGGTCTCCGTGTCTTGGGGCCAGTCTATTTATACTAGCCATTCGAACTCATTTAATCCAGAGCTCATCGGGCCCACATTTTTCTACGGTCAATCTCTATTACCTGGCTCTGTTTGAAATCGTTGGAAATCGTCCGTCTAATTTGTCTATCCATTTAACGCACATTATTGATGATTAGCCATCAGTCTACGCGAATTCTTTGTTGGCAAGGTGTGTCGTGTAACGTGCGACCTTGAAACTCATTCCTCAATGGCTTTTTTCCAGCTTGAATGCTCGTACGAGTCTTCGCCAGCAAGCCGATGCAGAATATCTCTCTTCATTCAATGTTGGAACTACCTTGCAGAGCATGCAGCAAGTAAGGGGGGGTCTCACTTATGAGTTTTGACTAACAATCAACCTGAAGAGCGGCACAATTACCAAAACCTCCATTACACCAGACTCCAGACCTGAAAATGCACGTTTTGATTTATTCCTTACATCCATTTCGATTTTTAATGCTACGACCAACATTAGGAACAGAAACTTGGTACCGGGGTATCAGCAACGACAGACACGGTACTGGCAGCTATCGTTTGATTAAAGACGATCCCTGCTTAGTTGTGTTTTCCTCCTGGACCTACCGAAGTGTTTGAAGTTGTACACTACTAACCGCCGATAAAAATGTGTATACCATTTTCCCATTTGTTTTTCCGGTATGCGTGGTTCTGATCGAAACGTCGTGACGGGGGGTTGCCTCTGAGCCGTCCTGAAAGCTCTTATAGACACCATGCGGACCGCGGTCACCGGCGGTGCGCACACTTTTTCGAAAATTTGTATGTCGCACCGTTAAAAATGTGGATGTGATTTTCCCCGCCTATTTTTCTGGTATGCGTGGCTATAATCTAAACACTGTGGCGGGGTTGCTTCGCCTTGAATCTCCTTGATAATCATTTAGTATAGATAAATCGTAATGGCGCTGCAAAAAATATTATGTGATACTGCTTAGTAATATGAAGGTGGTTATTGATAGTGAAAAATCTCCATGCTTCGAGCCACTTGTAGGCTAAATAGTCATGTCATAACAGTCATTGATCATGACTGCACCCGTGATTGTCTCCCTAATTCCCAACGTGATCGGAATTCGATGTCGATCCTTGGGTATGGTTCAGCGATGTACGGGTGAAGGAGATCACGAAACCCCAAGCTCGTACCAAATCACGCCGATCCGTGATGTAGCGTGTATAGACTCATGATTTAGACCTTCAACACAGCAATGATGGTCCTAGGAGGTCCAAGGACTCTATTAGTGGAAGCAAATTTGCCCGCTCTTGACTGTCACTGCGGCGGCTGTTCGTCCACCACCCAACCCGAACGTGCCGAAAACCTCCAACGATGGCCGCATTCATACTTAGTTCAACAATCCCACCGTTATAAACGGTTGACATGGGTTTGATACTGGTAATAATACAGTGGCAGGCTACCGGTCAGCCCGACTCACACCCACTGCGTACTGATCAAGTGTTTGACCGGAATAGGTCTCTTTCCTCCGAGCTAATTGGAGCTGCCGTACGGTCGGGCAGAGCCTATTGGTAATGGCAATATGCCAATAAGCGCTGAGTATGTTCCGTTCCGATTCATAACTACGAATTCCTGATTTACAAACACTCGATTCAGAATCCCTGCGCTTCCTAGCGGGTTGGGGTGCGGGACCCGCTGAGGACTACTCGCAAAGATTTTCATTAGGGGGTAATGGTGTTCCAGACGGGAAATATACGCGACCAATGTAATGGAACGTCTAGACTGCCATTGACCAATCCCACACCTTCCCACACCAAGGGCTGGATACCCTAATAATTAATCAACCACCTCGAGCCTCGACTAGTGATTGACCCCATCAACTCGAAGGTGCCAACCAAAACATCGTCTTGGTTTCATGCTTCTCAAATAGCCAGTGACCCCACGCTGGGGCTTATAAAAACGCCCTCAGCCCTTCATTCCTCGACAAGATCTTCTGAACCTTTCCGACACACTACTGTCTCAGCAGTCTACATATTTGATTCCTCCGGAGTGCACTTCACCAAGTCATGCTCCCTGCACGCGCCCTACCCGACATTGGTCCAACGTTTGGCGCTCTCCTCATTGGAGGATATGCGTCATTAGGGTGCGTTCCCCAGCTCTCCTCTAATCCCTACAAGCTTAATCGATTTGTAGCCTCTTCGGTGTCTTGACTTTACAGTGCTGGTTGTATTATACTCGATTTCCCGATGACACAATGCGGATTAAGTTTATGGTTAGACTTGTATTCCCCTATGCCTTCTAGCATTAACGCTGACAGCTTAGGTGGTTTTTATTTGGTATGTCATCCGTGGTTTTATATTCGAATCACGGGAAATCAAGGTTGAAATCACCATAGGGTGGTTGAGTTCCTTCGGTCATGTTTCATGGTTCATGCAATTCACTATTACACTGTTGTCCACTGGGGGGATCCCACAGTTTTATCAAGCGCAGTTTGGTACCTAGATCTTCGATACAATAACTTCGGGTCTAACTGGCCACGTATTTTAGGAGTCTAGAGGTAAGTGAGCCCTCTCCAAATGTTTTGGGGGCTTACCAAGGGCTTCAGCTGATCCTCTTCACAACCGTATGTATCCATCGCCCCACCGCATTATACCGTTCTTATCGCAAAGTTCCAGTTCATTGTTGAATTCGTGGTTCATTTATATTTTGCATATCGCGTATGGATTAGTACGTTCAAGTTCCGCCGTACAGGTATCTTATTTTGCATTAATCTTCTAACCCAGTTAGTGGCCACCACTGGCTCATGACATCCATTATTGTGAGCGGCGGAATTTTTACGAGCTATCCTTGGTTTAAACATTTCTCTGGTAGTGTTTCTTCACTATCTCGAATTTCGGTATGTTCTTGCCATCATATCATAGGTAAATTTGGACTGATGTGTCCTAGTCATAGGTATATGTAAGTATGTATACATTATTTCCGTGAAGATATTCACAGCATCGCGTAGGCGAATATGCATATAGGTGCGTTTATCAGGAAGCCCCTCCGCGAGCTGTGTTCATTTTGCACGTCAGCATTGTGGAAACGACGTTCTCCAGAATCAGCAATGGCTTCACGGGCGTAAGTATTCTCTTGCATGGTATTCAGTTCGAATTGAGCCATTTGGTTAATAAAATAATTCTAGGACTTCGCAACAGCAGCGCTAACCTGTGTGATCGCCGCCGATTGGACGATTACTGGATCCCTCATATATTACTTGCGCCGAAACCGCTCCGAGTCGGGATGGTCGAGGTGAGCAACCCGGAAGCTCAGAATTAGAAGTATTTGACATATCCCCACCAGAACCAACACTATTGTTGATCGCCTTGTGTTTTATGCTATCAACATTGGTATTTTAATGAGGTGAGATTGGCTCGTAAATCGTGAACAACCCTCTACTTATATGCAGTGCCACGGACCTTGTTGTCCTCGCGTTGGTTAGTGATTTCCATATTGTTAGATCGGTCTATTCATACTGACCTTTCAAACTCATTAATCCAGAGCTCATCGCATCTCACTACAACCAATCTCTATTACCTAGCTCTGTTCGAAATTGTTGGCAATCGTTCGTCTGATTTGTCTATCCACTTGACGAAAATTGTTGACCGATTATCAGTCTATGCAAATTCTTTACTGGCAAGGTGTGTCGTGTGAAGTGGGCCCTTGAAACCCATTCCTCAGCGACCTTTTCCCAGCTTGAACGCCCGTGCGGGTCTTCGCCAGCAGGTCAATGTAGAATACCTCTCCTCGTTCAACGTTGGGGCTGCCTCGCAGAGAACACAACAGGTAAGGCGGGATCTCACCTGTGGGCTTTGACTAACACAAACCTGGATACGAAGAGTGGTACCACAACCAAAGCCTCTACCGCACTGGAATCTGGGCCCGCTGATAGTGTGCGTTTTACTTCATTCCTTGTATCTGTTTCTGGTTTGTTAATGATACATAGGTTGAACAGAAACTCAGTGCCAGTGTATCAGACCTAGTAACGACCGGCGCGGTGCCAGCAGCTATCGTTTGATCAAAGATAATCCTCTTGCCGAAGTATAACTATTAATAGAAATATGCACATCATTTTTTCTGCTTGTTTTTCCGGTATGCATGGTTATGGTACAAACGTGACTGATTTCTTCTTCCCGGACATCATGGCCGCAGTGGAGTTGCCTCTTCCTAGAAGCTCTCTGATAATCATCTATAGATAAATCATAATAGCGGTTTTCAGCGGGTTTATATCAGTGGCTTGTCATGATGATTCGATGACTAGTAGTGCCCCACCTGAAGTCCGAGTGGACATGCCTCACAGTGTGGAAATTCACAGCTGTAGAAATCCACCGCGAGACTACCCCCAGAAACGTCCTGGGAAATTCTATGATAGGTGGCTCGCAGTACGGTGGGGTAGTGGGAAATTATAAAGTAAGGAGTGCCCCGAAGTATCGGACGGGGGAGCAAGAACATTGCAAGATTCAGCGTGAACATGTGAGGCCTGGGACCCATGCGGTAGTGATAGTAGAGTAATGTCATATACACACGGCATGGGTCAATTACTGAACGCCGGTGGTTATATCTTTAGCATACGAAGAATACGCCGCGAGCCACATAGTCCCCGGGCGTATATGTATATAGCCTGAAAGCAATTTGGGGTCATCACGATGTCCTCATCTATAAAAACCCCCAAACAGCAAACTTTGATCGCCAGTCTCCTCCAGAGCCTTCGTCCTAGCTCCCGTCATACTACCAATTCCGCCTCTTCCTCGCAAATTCCCCCTGCAACAAATACACCAGAACCCCCTCATAATTCAGCAAGAGTAACAGCAATGGCTCCATTGTCCACATCACTAGTTGGTAGGAAATTTCCATATCCCCCCCAGTTCAAACGGTTTAATGATTTATCACTCGTGCAGGCAAGGTCGCGATCGTCACTGGGTCCTCCCGCTCAATTGGTGCCGCGATTGCCAAAAGTCTCGGCGAGCAAGGGGCCAGCGTTGTCGTTAACTACGTTAATGACGCGAAAGCGCCGAGGAAGTCGTTAAAGAGATCAAATCGAAACAGCAGGGAGATGCAGTCGCGATCAAGGCTGACGTCTCATCAATCGAAGGAGGTAAATTTCTCATGGATGAGGCAGTGAAGGCTTTCGGCAAACTCGATATTATCATTTTCAATGCCGGTATTATGGGTAGCAAGACGTTGGCGGATGTCGATGAGGCATTCTTTGATGATCACATGAGGATCAATGTTAAGACGCCCCTTTTCGTCGCCAAAGCAGCAACCGCGATTCTTCCCTCGCGTAAGTGGCAAGACGACAATGACGAATCATGCTAACTTCTTCATCAGCCGGTGGACGTATCATCTTCTTCTCGTCAAGTTTGACGGGATCTACGAGTAAGATCTCTTCCATCTATTTCAAACAGTGAATACTCACGATACCCAAGCTGTTTTGCCCAATGCACTAAGCTATGTCGCATCCAAAGGTGCAATTGAGCAAATATCGCGAGTTCTCGCAAAAGATCTCGGAGGGAAAGGACTCACGGTCAACACTGTGTCCCCCGGACCCGTCGACACCACCCTTTTCCGCGCCGGCAAGCCGCAGAAGGTCATAGATATGATTGCTGGCCAGAACCCCAACAACCGACTCGCTGAGCCAGAAGATATTGCACCAATGGTTGCATTCCTGGCAAGTCCAGCTGCACAATGGGTCAATGGCCAGAATATCCGCGTCAACGGGGTAAGCTCTATTCAGGTATTTTGGTAACCGACCCACACTAAGCTGGCTTCCAGGGTTTCGTTGTGTAAAATTAGCTATTAATTGATGTCCTATAGAGTGTTCGAAACATGTTGGCATTAATAAACCACCATGCAATATTGCGACCCACTTCAGCCCGACACGCGTTTTGAATATGCTCTGATAGATCATAGATCTGGGTGAGATAATGAGGTATTACTGTGGCCCCATGCGCGCCAAGATGCATAATTCGCCGAAGCAGTTCCTTTGAGTCTCCGGATGAGTGTTGGTATGTTGTGTCTGTAATGAGAACCCGCGGCATGAGTGGGGGCAAGGAAGGGACTTTCGTTCACAAGTGCATCACGACAAATTATGATATATCCCCCTTGATAATGATACTGATATTCCATGTCAACGAACCACATGATAACCGCCTTCAATCAATCAGGAAACTCGGGAAATTAGTGGGTTGTCCTCAATAATGCGTGTGGGCGAAACACGTCCAGAGAATGATCTCGTTGATTAGAATCTGAAAAGCTGTACCAACGACAAACTTTAGATGTTCACTGATGTCACAGTGGGGCTTACCACTGGCCCGGGGCTCCGCAGCTCAAAAGAAAGAATACTATTTGAATAGGATAGACTCCATCCTGTGTTTGCACACTCATCGGCGTACTGCTGGCTAGGCTATGTTACTTGAGATATATGTGACGGTGGAGTACAGTCTTCCGTTGTCAGGGCGGCGTATAATCGTGCCATCTGGCTGAGGTGGAGGCGTATGCAGTGGTGCACTTGATCTAGTAGAGCCCCACTTGAATTGCCGTGCGGCATGTACCGAATGACTGAATTTGGTGACCGGCACACGTGAAGTATCTATTTCTTGACTTCACCACCATCATGAACGACCCAAATGTTCTCACAATTGAAATATTCAAGTCCTGAATCGACCACTCGATCGGTATTACGAACATAAACCCACTCGTGGGCTCGACACAGATTTCGCCCACGACAAGCCTTTACCCAATAGGAAGAACGGTCGTAAGTTGGATCAAAATGGTATTAGGGAATCTTGAGTTCCACTTCACGCCGAGTGGGGAGGGAAATATAAGGTCGTTTGGATACGAAATGCTGGCGTACATCTCTTTCTTGTGATGGCAGTTTTCTTTGGCGCTGAGACTATTGTCGTTGTCCTTACTGTGGCCATTGCTGGCTATTTCCACTACCAACAACGGCAAAAAGTTCAAGCATCTCAAAGGCTACCGCCAGGTCCGAAAGGGCTTCCATTCTTTGGTAACTTATTCCAGGTTCCTGTTCTGAGGCCATATCCAAAGGTTTATCCGCATTCAGTTCGGGCTGCTGAAATTTAACACCAGTGGATAGTTTAGGGAATGGGCGCAACAATACGGCTCCATTTATCATCTGCGATTAGGCCCACAGGACGTTATCGTTTTGAATACCGCCGAGGCAGCGGATGAACTCTTCGTGAATCGCAGCAAAACGTTCTCAAGCCGTTCGCCCCCTCACGTAGCTCATGATATTATGAGCGCTGGGCAAAGACAGGTATTCCTTCCTTATGATCGCGAATGGAAAGCCGCACGCAGGAGCCTTCAGCCAGCGCTGGGTCCTGGCCCGTCGAAGCGGCTTCGCATATCCCAGGATCTCGAATCTCGTGTACTACTACATGATATTCTTTGCCACGAGAATCAGAGTTTACAGGATCTCAAAGAAGGCCCGAACGGCGAGGTTCCAGAACAACATTGGTTCTCCTTGGTCCGCCGATATGTTCGTGCATCTTGATCATAGCGTATTTTGTGATTCTAACTTGAGTTTCAGACTACGAGTATCGTGATGATCGTCACCTATGGGAAGCGCGCCCATAAGATGGCCGGTAATAAACCACTGTGAGTAAGACGGATGCTAATTAAGAAACTCACTCACGTCGTATGAAAGATATAAAATATATGACGTGTTGGCCAATCTCACCAGAGTCGGGCAGCCGGGGAATTATTTGTTTGTATTTTTTCTGTCGCCCTCTTCGTTCCAGCTTTAGCTTTTTTTTTATAGAGCGGATGCGTTTCCAATTCTCCGGAAACTCCCCGATTTCCTCGCCAAATGGCGCGTCGAGGGTCGCAAGATGCATGAATGGTACAGTAGACTTATTATAGCCTAGTTCATTCCGAATCTAACCAATGATTCACCGGCTTTAGGGAAATGGAGCTCTGGGGTGGATTCCTCAAGGAACTACAAGCCGACATGAGCAATGGAATCGCCAGCGATTGCTACGTCGGGACGTATCTGAAACAACGGGCGGATGCAGGCCACGAAGTCGCCCCAGGCTGCGGAATCACGGAGGACGGCTGGCTCAAAGACACCCTCTTGGCTTATACCGCAGCTACAGTTCTCGAGGCAGGATCGGACACCACAGCGAGCACCATGCAGTCCTTCATCTTGTTTATGCTCAGCCATCCTCACGTGCTAGAGAAGGCGCGCGCAGAAATCGACCGCGTGGTCGGCCCAGACAGGATGCCAGGATTTGACGATGAAGTAAATCTACCATACCTTGTAGCGTGCATCAAGGAAACTCTGAGAAGGCGACCGCCGACGATCATGGGTATTCCACACAGTGCTGATGAGGATGACGTCTACGAGGGTCATTTCATTCCGAAAGGATCTACCGTCATTGGGAACGTGTGGGCTATCCACATGGACCCTGCCCGTTATCCGTGAGTATACAGGAACTCCATTGGCTGCGATTCTGACCTTCGTCCCTCAGAAACCCCACGGCCTTCCAACCTGAACGGTTTTTGCGTGATGGTAAACCCATGAGGTGGGGGAGCGGCCCTGACTCGGATCGTGATCAGTTCGTCACATAACCAATCGTCATACTACGTCCAACCTAACCTGATTCCAGTTATGTCTTTGGCTGGGGCCGTCGGTTCTGCCAGGGATCGTACATCGCCGAGGCCTCCCTCTTCATCGTTTTATCACGCATCCTTGGGGTATCGATTCCAGGCCCCCATCGACCCGAAAACCGGCCACGCGATTATCCCAGACGTGGCTGATAACGAGGCAACGTACTCTGACGGATTTGTTAGTATCCCGAAAATCTTCAAGGTTGGATTCAAGCCGCGCTCGGAGAAGCACCGGCAGATTATTGTCAAGTCGTTTGAAGATGCGCAAGCGGAATGGCAGGTTTTAGGTCTGAAGGGTGATGAGAGACCACATATGCACATTTAGCTCCCGTCCTATACAATACTCCCTCTTTCGTATGCATGTTTTTAGAAATACTTCCCTCGGTCAAGAGAGCCTATTGTACTGTTCATTTTTATATCCTACTCATTTGCCCCAAGAACGAAAAGACCTCGACAGCTGAACGACGTATCCAATAATCAACAAAAAAAACGGCTTCTCAAACCGAGCTCCTATGGTAAGTTTCCGGCATAATCCCCATGATTCAACCAATCCAAAGCAAGCCGGGCATCTTCGATAATATCCGCATCATCATCCATGCCCGTGCGTACACTGCCCGAGCTGATAGCCACCCCGCCCGTCCATCGCAAATATGCCGCAGGGTGGACTCCATTCCGGCCTCCACCATCTCCTTGCGCCCCTTCGGATTCCGCGCTAGCTGGAGAACACATGCCACCGCGCGTCGCCGGATATCGCGTTTCGCCTCCAGACACGCCGTGAGCGCGGAGAGGACGTGTGGATGCGAGACAATCTGGGACTGCTGTGCTTCGCTGCCATTGATCAAGTTCGCGAGGACCGATACCGCCTTTTAGAATGGGTCAGCCCGGATCCTGGGGCGTCCATGATGCAAAAATCCCACCTGGAGCGCAACATCATGACACGAAGATCCTAGTGATGCTGTGACGTGGTTCAGCAAGACCTCTGCTCCCATTTCGGTGAAGGTCATGTCGATTCCAGGCTCTGCATCGACAATATTTTTGACAATCGTGAACGCTTGTTCTCTTATTTGGTCGTCCGTGTCAGCCAGCAGCCTAGAGGGGCAGGTGAGCTGGTATCCAAGACACGCGAAACGAGGACAAACTCTGCTAAATTCTTCCAGCCCACCTGCCCCATCACATCCCGTTTGATGTTCGAAGTAGCTTTGTACATCAAATTTTTGAGCGCCCATAATGCATTTAAACTAAACGCCGGTTCGCCCGATTGAAGCATCTGGATGAGCCTCGCGGTCAAGCCTTGCTCCAAAAAGACCTATAGAGGCAGGTAATGAATCACCATCAATGGCCGCACACGGAAAAGCTTACAGATCTCAGAGGCGAAAAATCATTCACAAGATTGCAGACTGCAAGAAGGGAAGCCAACATCACCCTCCTATCTTCGTCCTCTTTCTTGAAAATCTTGAATACGGTTAACCCTACGCCCGCATCGATGAAGCTTGTCCGCAGAACTGCAACACCACGACTGAGCGCCCTAATGCACTGGCAAGCAGCATACCGAATTCCAGCGTGCCGATGCGAGAGCGAACTATGTATCACCGGCAGCAGACGAAGGTCCCCCGCGACCGACCCACGTACATCGTTGTCGCACAGTGATATTGCTGCAACCGCAGTCAAAGCTGCTTCTCGGACGCACGAGATGATCTCGGGCTCATCTTCCTCCAGCTCCCCACTGCTTTCCGCGGGCGTTGTCGAGTGCAGCAGTGCGCTTATCGTTGTGAGCAGACCTCGATCCAGGCAAGTATGACACAGCTTCCTCGCATCACTTACCAGGTGGTCTGTCCGCGTGTCGTTAGCTTGCAAGTTCAAGGAGGAAAGAATAACAGACATAAGATGAAGCAAGCCTTTGTTTGTGTTTGAGGTGTCTCTGTCGAAGGCAGCGCCAGCATCCGGTTCACCACATTCATGACCGTTCTCGCGGATGCGTCCTCTGCTGCAATATCATTGCCTGACGTACTTGCTCGTAGGATGTGGGTGACACTAAGTAATGGTAAACAGGGAATCCCCCGATTTAAGACAAAACGCTGACCAAAGGCATGCTGCGAGCTGCACATCCGTTGATCGAGATTTGGACAGTGCAAGAGCGGTGGAGAGGGCTGATGATACTGGGCCGAGTCAGTCGATATTCGGACAGAGGAGAAATACCAGCTACTTTCGCGATCGGGCGATGGCTTTGCAAGTACATTCGCAACACCCGGGTTATCTTTTGCAGGGACGCAAGGGCCAAAAGCGCCGCTTCTTGTAGCTAATTGAAACACGTTTAGTGTCGATAAATCAAATATATTATTCCCATACCTTGATGTCCCTGCTCTTCAGGAGAGCGATTAGGTGCCTTGAAACCCATCCGCCGCCTTGTTTCTTTTCCCACCCCCGCTGGATTTTAGCACCCCGTACCCGTTCGGAGGCGGGAACCCATTCTGCGACGGCCTTTCGATGTTCGGGGATACGAACCGCGAGACCGAGGAGCTGGGCAATAGAGGTGCTCGTTTGAGGAGATGTATCAATGAGAAGCGGCAGATATATATCCAAAGAATCAATCTAAGCGGGTGAATACTTTGGTTTTGAACACCATTGAGCAACATACCTCGAACAAATATTCAAGAGCCGCATTGGCTTCACTACGAATGAGGGAGCGGTCTGGACGCAGCCCCCACTGCGATGGTCCAACAACATCGGCAATTGAGACTGCTAGCGCACGAAGCGCACGAGCGAAAGCGGAACGCAAGGTGGCCGAGTCTGTGGGCTTGAAATTCAAAATTGCATAGAGAAAGGCACGCGGGGCATCCGAGCGAAGGAGTGAAGCGAGGGCATCCTCAGAGCCTGCACTTTGTTTGTCAAAATTGAGTATCACAACTCTTACAGGATGCTCATAATGTGGGTACGAACCATAGGACAACGACGAAATGACGTGGGCGGCCTCAATCCGTATATCATCCTGCGAACCTTGAGGCTCATACTGGGCTGGAAGAGGAGGTCGATTCAGGCAGTCGACAAGCCTTTGAAAAATCAAGTCTGACATGAATGAGTTGTGATATTTGCCCTATACCACTTACGATCGTACAAATAGGTCATCTTGCGACATCAACACCTTCGCTGACGGATTCCCAATGACAGCATTTTTGGCCTTTTTGAGGGTCGCCAGGTTCACAGTATGTGCCACCATCCTGAATCCGGTCGTTGTGAGTTCGCGGTAACTGGTGAAACTTGGAGAATATCAAGGCTGCACAGTGCCACACGGTGCAAATCTAGCAAATATTACCTACTATGATTGCGTTAGATTAGTAATCATTGATCACCACGTGGTGACCGGATAACGCTCCCGCCCCCCGCCCGCTGCCCCGACCATCTGAAAACTGGTTCTGCATTCCACGGCCTACATAACCAGGAATAAAGTTTAATACACCATGATGAGCGAAACCAAAACAGACGGTGTCTTACCTTTGTGGGTCAGTCATTAGTTGAGGCTCAGGGCGGTTGATTAATTACTAGTACAAGTCCTCAGTGGGGTCACTGGCAGGCCTCCCTCACGTGTGCGAGGGGGGGGGGGGGGTCGGTTTTGAGCTTTAAAAACATTAAAAATTGCTAAAGACAATGTATAGTACATAGGAAAACTGGAGAACCAAAAGCCCACCCTCAAAGCCGCAGCCAGCCCGTTATATCACGATTTCTCCGCCCCCCGCCCTCGGATCCCGACCATGAAGGCCATGAAAAAAGAATAGTCATGTTTGAATTATAGCCACGCGCACCAAAAAAACAAGCGGAAAAAATGATATGCACATTTCTATCAATGGTTATACTTCAGCAGATCCAGTAGGAATACGCAATCGAGTTGGGACCGTCTCTGATCAAACGATACGGTTGACACCATATCGTGGGTCGTTGCTAGGTCTGATACCCCAGCACTAAGTTTCTGTTCCTAGTGTTATCCGTATTGCTAAAAACCAGAACAGATACAAGGAATAAGTTAAAACGTACGCTATCAGGCCCGGATTCTGGTGTAGCAGGGGCTTTAGTGAGGGTGCTGATCTTCACATCCAAGTTGTTTGTCAATGTCAAACCCCGCGAATGAGACCCCGCCTTACCTGTTGTGTGCTATGCGGAATAGCGCCAACACCGAATGAAGAGAGGTATTCTACATTGGCCTGCTGGCGAAGACCCGTACGGGCATTCAAACTGGAAAAATGAGGAATAGGTTTCAAGGCCGTATGTCACATGGCACACCTTGCCACCAAGGAATTTGCGTAGACTAATAGACGGTTATTAACCTGCGTTAAATGGGCAGACAAATTGGACCGACGATTTCCAACAATTTCAAACAGAGCCAGATAATAAAGGTTAACTATCCGTAGGTGTATTGAGCTCTGGATTAAATGAGTTTGGAAGTACAGTATGAACAGACCGATCCCACGATATGGAAACTACTCACCAACGCAAGAACAACGAGATCCGCGGCACTGAATACATTTAAAGGACTGCTGATGATTTAAAAACCAATCTCACCTAATCAAAATCCCAACGTTGATGGCATAAAACACCAGGCGATCAACAATAGTGTTAGTTCTATGTGGGGATATGTCATATGTTTCTTCAGTATTGATTCTGAGTGCCACTCACCTTGACCATCCCGATTCAGTGCGGTTTCGGCGCAAGTAATAGATGAGAGACCCAGTAATTGTCCAGTCGGCGGCAATCACACAGCACAGCGCTGCCGTTGAAAAGTCCTGGAAATTTTTATCAATTAAATGGCTCGGCTCGGAGTCAGTGATCCTACACGGGAATCCTTACATCCGTGAAACCCTTGTTGATTCGAGAGAATGTTGTTTCCAAAATACTGACGCGCATGATAAACATCATCCGCGCAGGGGTTTTCCCGAACATACCTATATGTATAGTCGCCTATGTGATGTTGTGAGTATCATCAAATAAATGATGTACATATACTTACATATACCTACGACTGGGACGCATCAATCCTCCACTATGCCAATGTGACGACAGGGACATACCAAGATTTGAGATAGTGAAGAAACACTGCCAGGAAAATATTTGAACCATCGGATAGTTTGAAAAAAATACCACCACTTACAATGATGGATGTCATTAGCCACTGGCGGCCACTAACTAGGTGAGAAAATTAATGAAAGATACCCAATTATAGCGGAACAAAATACTAATCCATACGCGATACGCAAAGTATAGGTGAACCACGAATTCAACAATGAACTGATCTGCGATAAGAATGGTGTGCAGAGCGGGGCGGCGGATACGTACAGTGGTGAGGAGGATCAGCTAAAGCCCTCAGCGCTTCAACCTCCGAAAAAATATTTAGGGAGCGCCCACTCACCCTTAAACTCCTACAATACGTAGCCGATTAGATTTGAAGTTATTATGTTGGATAATTTAAGTACCAGACTGTGCTTGCTAAAACACTAGGATCCCCCCAGTGGAGGACAGTGTAATAGTGGATAGCATGAACCATGAAACATGACCGAAGGAATTCGGTCACCCTACGTCGATGTTGGCCTTCGTCTCTCATGATTCGAATATAAAACCGTGGATGACATACCAAATGAAGACCACCTGAATTGTAAATATTAATATCAAGAGATATACGGAAAAATAAACCAACTATAAATTTAATCCGGACCAGGTCGTCAGGAAATCGAGTGTAGTACAACCAGCATTGTAAGGTCAAGATACCAAAAAGACTATAAACCCTCGGAGATTGAGACTTGTAGGGATCTAGAGAAAGCTAGAGAACGAACCCTAACGAAGCATATCCACCAATGAGGAGAGCACCAAATGTTGGACCGATGTCAGGTAGGGTGGGTGCGGGGAGCATGACTTCGTTCTGGAGTCAAATCTGTATGTCGATACAACGGTATGTTGTGCAAATCCCAGAAGATTTTGCAGAAGAATTCAAGTGTTGGGGATGTTTATAAGACGAAGCAGCATGAGAGGAATTGCTGGGGGCATCATTCTATTTGGCATGAAACCAAAACGGCATCTTAATTGGTACCTTGACGGGGTCAATCACGAGTCGGGGCCTGGGGTGGTTGATTGACTGCCAGGGATAGTCCTCGGCATGGGACCGGTCAGTGGCAGGCTCCCCAACTGTACTTCCATCTGGGACATCATTACCTTCGACGCTGGGTAACAAAACTCTTGTGGTTAGTTTTTAACGAGTGCGTCCCTGATCCACTGAGTGACCCGGAGGTTCCAAACCAGATATCTGTAAATTAAGCTTTGTAATCGTGGGCCGGAATGAAACATACTCTTAGCAGATGATGCTTATTGGCATTACCATCCATCAATGGGCCTTGCCCGACTGCACGGCAGTCCAATCCGTGAGAAAATGAACCTATTCCAGTCAGACGCCTAACCAGTATGGGGTGAGTTCGGGCTGACCAGTATCAGACCCATGCCAACTGCTTATAACGGTGGGATTATTAAACCAAGTATGAGTGCGGCCATCATCGAAATCGGGGATTTGTGTTTTCGGATGTAGTTGGGTGGTGAATGAGTCACAAGTGGCCGAATAAGTAGAGTCTTGGGACCTCCTGGAACAACGGTGATGTTGAAGGATGGGTACTGAGACCTGCCTGACCATGATCCTAGGTGGAGTGGCCGGGTTTCCGCCCATTTGGCACATACAAAATTGGTCTTTTCCCCTAAATCATTCTATAATTTGATGTTATGTACCGATCAACACGAACGTACACGTTTTCTCACAAGAAACTGGACTCCAGACTGGGACATCGCCATGATCGTATTCCGATCACAAATTTGGGAAATGGGGTAACCGGTCCGGGGAAAATTCAGAACATGTGATCTCTCTTGTCCCCCAGTTCAGCTTCCCCCATCGCCGCCCCCTCTCGACGCATCCGAAATTTGGCTCTGCGGTCCATGGCTTAACCACTGCAGGAATAAAGCTCGGTAAGTGGAACACCTTTCCCACACGTCTATATCTGATGATTTGATGCAGGTTTGAAGCACACACAACCTTGACGGCCGGAGTTGCACCCACAGTGACGGTGACCCACTGCCACCTACCCCTAAGGGGCCAAATCCCCATGATCCCGTCTCCCGCCTATTGATTACTTACTATCACCCCGGTCGATCTAACCTGAGCGATCCTTTAGTCACGCGCAAATCCCGGATTCATTGTAATACCCATGGTTCAGTGCCAATACCTGAATAATATTAAGCCATGGTATCGTACTTGGCATCTAATAATCAACCAATCCTCTGAATTCGCGCGGGTCCCACTTGAATGGCCTATAATCAAATTTTCCGTTGATTCACTACTTAGTACCAGACATTTTTCTATGGTAAGGAACCATTTCTAATCCCAAAGACTAAAGCGCGGCATTGTTGATCCAAGCAGACCAAACCATAACCTTGAGGTCTCGCATGATTCATTGTCCCAAGTCTATACCTCAGTACAACCTAAATCTGAAACCTGGCTTCCCAGCAAGATTGGAGGGGGCGGCTCGCTGGAGGAACTAGAGCGCGTCTTGAACGAAGCGATAATTTGATGGGTACATAAATAAACTACTCCGAGTCAAACAGTAACCACATCATGGCTGGTGATTGTACCTCAGCATCTTTCCCACCTAAATCCTGACAATACGTTTAGTAAGTTGTCAGTCACGTACTCCGGAAAATTAATTCTCAGAACGCACGCATTCGGGCTGCCACACCGGTGACATAGACGACGGAACCGAGGCTTTGGTGAGGGTGGTGTTCTACGCGTGCGTTGTCGTCAGAAAACTCCTAAGAGAATGGCTTGTTAGTACCTGATGTGTGGCTTGCGATGCGGTGTTGAACGAAGAAAGGTGGGATTCGCTATTAGCCCGGCGGAGGCCCATCCGGGCGTTCAAGCTAGAGAGGTCGCCCATGAGAGCCAATTCTAGATTGCGTGCCGATATAGTACCTCGCAGTAAAGAATTTGCATAGACTAGTGTCACGTTAGTTGAGGATTTTGTAAATAGATTCATGGGACGAACGATTTCCGACGATCTCGAACAGTGCTAAATAATAGAGATTATCGAGTTCCGCCGAGCTCTGGATTGAAGGGATCGGGGTCAGTGTGGATGAGATGCATGCCATGGATGCTACTGACCAATCCAAGAACAACTAGGTCTACAGCACTGCGGCATGACTTGAAATGATTTTCCAGCAATTCGCAGCGCATTGAATCTTACCTGATTAAAGCTCCAACATTAATAGCATAAAATATGAGTCGATTGATAATAGTGTTGAGTCTGGCAGGGATATGTCAGGTACTTTTGCCATTTATTAACCTCACTAACCTCGATGATCGTGTCTCGGAACGGCTTTGACGCAAGTAATATATGAGGGATCCGGTAATCGTCCAATCAGCGGCAACTACACAGCACAACGCTGCCGTCGCGAAGTCCTGGAGCTATGTTATTTAACCAACCCATCCAACAAGGATGGCCTTACACCTGTGAAACCGCCAGTAATCTTGGCGAATGTGGTTTCGACAATGCTGATGCTCGAGGTTGAATAATGTTCACTGGGGGTTTGCTCACTCACCTAAATGCATATTCGCCTGTGAACGTGTGATAAGCATTGTCCAAGAACAAGGTACAGCAGTATACTTACACGCGCCCATGACTAATACAATGATTTTGTAGCTTGGTATATGTGATGAACATGAACACCGGGACATACCGAAATTCGAAATGGTAAAGAAGCACTGCCGAGGCTATGAATCCAAGATATTCCAACGGGAAATGATCACTTACAATGATGGACGGCATGAGCCATCGGCGACCGCTAACTAGTTGAGGTTTGGGCGTGAGTAGCAAATCTTGTATTGTAGTGGGACAAAATACCAATCCACACACGATGTGCGAAATACAGATGAACCACCAGCTCAACAATAGCCTGAAACGTGATGAAATCAGGTATGGCATGGTATAAGGGCGATTACTACACACGGTCATGAGGAGGATAAGCTGGGATCCCCATTTCAGCCCAAAAAATCACGTCAAGGTAGCCGGCTTACCTCCAGACTCCTAGTAGAACATACATTAGACAAGGTTTAGCTTCGCGATTCGAATGATTCAAGTACCAGACCGCTCTCGATAAGGGGGAAGGGTTACCCCACTGGAGGACAGTGTAATAATAGGTGGCATGAACCATGAAGCACGAGCGAAGGAACTCGGAGATCCTGTCATGTTGGTTTTTGGTTTTGGCTCCCCGATAGATCAGATACTAGGCGACATACCAAATAAAAGCGACCTATATTGTGCAACTCGATCAATAACGGAAATATGAGATGCGACAAAGCCAACCATGAGTTTTATGCTTGTCAGATCACCAGGGAATTGAGAATAGTATAGCCAGCATTGTAAGGTCAAAACACCGAAAAAACTACGGGCCCGGATGATGATTAAAACTCAATAAGCTGTACAAGCAAGGCTGCTAGAAGACGCACCCTATCGAAGCGTACCCTCCAATGAGGAGAGCACCGAACGTTGGACCAATGTCTGGTAGGGCGGTAGGCGCAGAAGCCATATTTCAGACACACTAGTATGGCTCTGGGGCGTGTTCCAGAAGAATGGCTTATATCGGGTGTTGGCATGTATTATGCAAAATCGGGAACGCCCTCCGAGGGGCGGAAAATCGAGCGCCGAAGATATTTAAAGACCTTTGTCTCAGCCCCCATATGGGGAGAAAATAACCGCGCTCGTGACAGGTACTGTGGGAGGCATGAAGCCAACTCAATGCCTCGGCCCCATTGGGCTGGTCGTGACGGGATTGATCAATTACTAGGGGATCGGGTGGGCTTCAACCCCGTCTTGCCGCATTACTGGGATATACACTGTCAGGGTTTTGCCATCGCATCACCGGGCACGAATGCCCTCGGCATATCAACCGCGACGGGTTTCCGAAGCTTGAGTTCCGCGGCTATCATAATGATTTTCCTAGGCAATCCAGGAATTGAAAGGGTTGTCAACTGGGAGCAAATTCTGAGTGGGTGCCGGGAAGTTTACCTAGATGCATAGTCAACGAGCCACATCTTGTCGACATATGAGGCCATAGGAATGTTGAATCTACAATTTGGAGCTAATTTGGAGCATGACAGTGCACGATGTGTGCATGCTTGACCCTGTGCTAAAGGATCTAAAGTCTGAGGCTCTGAGCGTCAGCATCATAGTTGTTGAGATCTATCGGTGGTTGTGCAAATCTCCACTCATACTTTGATCTATCATTAGTAGACCAAGCGCTTGAGAAACACGCCACCGGTTCAGTCGGTATCTTAGCAATTTGGCAGCGGTTTTCTGTTGTCTCACAAGCAGTCACTTCCAGGCACGGTCGACATATAAGAGTCCGCTCGCCGCGCAAAATAGCTAGGCCATGTCATATCATGCCATACTGATGTAAAGAGGGGACCTCCACGGGAAAACATACTCCAAGGCGTACCATCTGATGGAGGGGGCGCATAGATGCCCAATCAGATCACCCGTGCAAAGAACCCTGGGGTATAGGTTTAGTCGGCCTTCGCTTGGGATTACCATCTGGCAGTTACTAGGCAAGTTGCCCTATACCACTTACGATTGTACAAATGGGTCATCCTGCGACAACATCTTTGCTGACGGATTCCCGATGACAGCGTTTTTGGCCTTTTTGAGTGTTGCTAAGTTTACAGTATGGGCTACCATCATGGATCCATTATGAGGTTGCAGTCTAGGCGATAGTACTGCCAGTGCAGTGGTAGTGAGAGATGCGCTCAATAGTCAATAAATTAGCCGCTCCATCATTGTCGACCGCCACGTGGCATCTCAACCATGCTGATACAAATTTACATAATTTAAAATTATAACATGAACGTAATATTCGAGAAAGTAAGACGGTTGAGGGCATCAAGTGTAGATCGGATGGCCGGTGGCCGACGTGACTACCATCATCCAGCAGCCAATGATACTCCCGAGTCAAACAATAGTAACCACGCCGTAGCTGGGCGATCACGTCTCAGCGTCTTTCCGACTCTTATTCTAGTGATTAAACAAATTATCAAGCATAATTCCAGAAAATCAACTACCCGAACCCACACCTTCCAAGGGAGGCCACGCTGGTTGCCTAGTAGATGGCCCATGCCTCAGTGCAACCCAACCTTGAAACCCGGCTTCCCAACAAGATTGGGCGGGGGATCTCACTGGAGGACCCAGCGTGCGTGCGCCAGCGATCACGATGGTTTGACGAGTACATAAATACACTACTCTCGAGTCAAGCGGTCACCACATCGTGGTTAGGTGGTTGTACCTCGGCATCTTTATCATCCAAGTCCTGACAATTTATTCAGCAAGTTGCCAGTCACAGACTCGGAAAATCAATTATTAACACGCACGCATTCGGGCTGCTGCACTGGTGACATAGATAACGCAATAGAGGCTTTGGTGAGGGCGGTGTTCTATGCGTGGGTTGTCATCAGAAATTTTACTAAAGAGCTTATTTAATACCTGGTGAATGGCTTGTGATGCGGCGTTGAACGAAGAGAGATTATCGGCCTGACGAAGGCTCATCCGGGCGTTCAAGCTAAAAAAAGGTCGCATATAAGAGCCAATTCGGAGACTGCATGCCAGCCTATTCAGTACCTCGCAAGTAAAGAATTTGCATAAACTAGCGCCCCGTTAATTTAGGATTTGTGGATAGATTCATGGGACGAACGATTGCCGACGGTCTCAAATAGCCCTAAATAATACAGATTATCGAGTTTCGCTGAGCTCTGGATCGAACCTAAGGGGTTAGTGTGGATGTGATGCATTTCACGAATGCCACTGACCAATCCCAGAACGACAAGGTCGACGGCACTGGATAACTATAAACAAGTTTTCAACGATTTGCAGATCATTGAATCTTACCTGATTAGAGCCCCAACATTGATAGCATAAAATATGAGTCGATTGACGACAGTGTTAAGTCTAGCAGGGATACGTCAGGTACTTTCGCCACATATTAGTGGCTCTCATTGACCTTGATGATTGTGTCTCGGAACGGCCCCGACGCAAGTAATATATAAGGGATCCAGTAATCGTCCAATCAGTGGCAACTACACAGCACAGTGCCGCTGTCGCGAAGTCCTGGTGCCATGTTATTAACCAACCCGTCCAACAAGGACAATAGCCTCACACCTGTGAAACCACCAGTAATTTTGTTGAATGTGGTTTCGACAACGCTAGTGCTCAAGGCTAAATATTACTCATTAGGGTGCGGTCATACCCACCTGAATGCATATTCACCTATAGCTATGCGATGAGTGTTGTGAAGGAAACAAGGTAACCAGTAGTACACTCACACACGCCCATGACTATCACACAATGATGTTGTAGCTCGGTATCATGAGATGAACATTGGGACATACCGAAATTCGAAAGGGTAAAGAAACACTGCCATGGCTATGAAATTCGGGATAGTTCGAAATAAAAATGGTCACTTGCAATGATAGATGTCATAAGCCATTGGCGACCGCTGACTGGTTGAAATGCGTGTGAATGGCAGATATTGGATTACGATGAGACAAGTACCAATCCACACACGATACGCAAAATACAGATGGACCACCAGCTCGACAACGACCTGGAAATGTGATAGGAATCAGGTACGGCATGATCTGATGATGATTGATACACACAGTCATGATGAGGATAAGCTGGAATCTCTACAAGTTCAGCCCCGAAATTGACGTCGAGCTAGCTGGCTTACCTGCAAACTCCTAATAGTAGAACATGTAGTAGGTGAGATTTAATTTGTTATTCAAATGATTTAAGTACCAGACCGCGCTTGATAAAGGGGATGGGTTACCCCACTGGATGACAGTGTAATAATAGGTGGCGTGAACTATAAAGCACGAACGAAGGAGCTCGGAGATCCTGTCTCATTAGTTTTAGTTTTGGACCATAAATGAAATTCCGAGTGCGATATACCAAATGAAAGCGACCTATATCGTGCAACTTGGTTACTGATGTCAGGGATATAGGGCGCGATAAACCAACCATGAGTTTTATCCGACTCAGATCACCAGGGAATCGAGAGTAGTACAGCCAGCATTGTAAAGTCAAAACACCAAAAAGGCTGACCCGGGCGACAATGATTAAGACTCCATGGAGTGGAGAAATGACGAGGAAAGCTGCTAGAGGACGCACCCTATCGAAGCGTACCCTCCAATGAGGAGAGCGCCGAACGTTGGACCAGTGTTCGTTGGACCAGTGTCTAGTAGGGTAGCAAGTTCAGAAGCCATATTTCAGGCACTCTAGTACGGCTCTGGGGCGTGCTCCGGAACAATTATTTATATCGGGCGTTGATATATATCACGCAAAGTCGGGAACGCCTCCCGAAGGGCAGAAAATTGAGCGCCGAAGATATTCGAAGACCCTTGTATAATGTAGTTCCAGCCCCACATGGGGAGAAAAAATAGCCGCACGATCGAATGTCATGACAGGTACTGTGGGAGGCGTAAAGCCGATTCAATGTCTTGGCCCCACTGGGCTGATCAGACAGGACTGATGAATTGCTAGGGGATACAATCCCTTTACGTGATCGGGCAGGCTTCCTTATCTGTGGGATATGTACCGCCAGTGCTTTGGCATCGCATCACCGGAAACGAATGCCTTCAGCATGTCTTCTATAACAATCGCGACCGGTTTCCGAAGCTTGAGTTCCGCGGCTATCGTAATGATTCTCCTATGCAATCCAGGAATTGAAGGGTGGGCTGGAACCAGGTCTCATTTGAGCAAGTTCAGGATAGCTGTGAGAAGATTTACCTGGTCGACATACGAGGTCAGCCAGCATACAAACGTTGAGTCCATAGTCCAGAACTATTTCAGAGTGTGACAGTGCGCGATGCGCGCGTGCATGGCCCTGTGATAAAGGATCTAAAGTCTGAGCACCTGCATCATAATTATTGAGATCTATCGGCGGTTGTGCGGATCTCCACTCATACCTTAATCTATCATTAGTAGATCGAGTGCTTGAAAAAAACACAGGTGATCCAGTTGGCATCATAGTAATTTGGCAGTGGCTTCCATTGTCTCACAAGCAGCCACTGAATATGGTCGACATGTAGTAGTCCACCTTGCCGCGCAAAATAGATTGGCTATGCATACTAACGTAGGAATGGTCCTTCGCGAGAAACGTACTTGAAGGAATACCGTCCAATGGAGGGGGCGCGTAGATAGGTTAGTTAACCTGTGCAAAGGGCCATCACCGCGCCCTGGGTGCCAGTGTCAAGCCAGTGTATAGGTTTAATCAGGCCCCTGGCCGTTATGGGAGGGGAGATACATCTTGAACACCCGAGACCTCCGGAAATTTCATTTAGCGCAATGTCCCAGCTGAGCTATTGAATTTTCATCGGTTATGAGGGGACGAACATCATCAGTAAAAAAGACCGCACAATATATTAAAGTATAAGCAGTGAAATCTCCTACAATCTTCACCAAGCATGGGTTAGCATTGTATGGGAATATAAGAAAGTGTTTTTCATATACGGTGATACATTCCTGCTACATAAATTCCAACCTGTAGCTTAATTTTAGCGGTTGTGGTGATGACGCAAACTTGTACAACTTGACATCTATGGAAATAAGCGCAAAACATGGCAGGTGTACCATGGTATCTAGTAATTCCGAACCTATAACATCCTGTACACCAGATGTAATGTTACGGAATATTGCTAGCATAATGTATTTGACCACGATTTGTCGAAGCCTTACAAGAATCCCCAGGCTTGTATGACATCACAATCGTCCACCATCCAGTTCGCTGGTTTACAAGCTCTGCATTTCGCGGGAGTCTTAGGAGCCCAGCTCACCTTGCGATCGTTAACATCCCACAAATGACACGACAATCCAGATTTGAATTTTACATAATACACTGAGTTGACATGATGAAAGAGCAACAGGGAATCAGGAACATGAAGCAGAAGAAAGCCGTCCATTGGCAAGTCATCGGCGAGTCAGCATTCATAGGTAGTCAGTGGTTAGCGCAGGATTCCATCAGGATTTGTGATTAAAACGTGGCCTGGGTCGGGGGCGTGGAATTGAAGCGCTAGAGTTCCCCGTTGTCGACTCTAGAGGAGGACCATGGTTCTGGGGGGGCGGGGAGACAGTAAGAGTTACATGTGGGCATTGCCGCGACCCATTGACAGGAGATTTAGGGTTCGTAGTACCACTAGCCCCAGAGCGTTGGTGTTGGACAAGGCTTGAAGTTGAAGGTTTGGCTATGGGGTCGTCGTCATCATCGGCATCGTCACCATCATCACCGCCGAGCGATTGGCCACGGTGCACGTCTAGGTCTGTCGAGCTTGATCGGCTGGGGGTCCTCTCTTGATCCAAAGGTTCTTGCAAGCGTTGTCGACGAGCCGCTCGTTGCCTCTCAAGGGTAGCAATGTCGCTTTGTTCGTATTCAAGCTCAGAGATTTCAAGGTCGTCGCTTGTCCTCTTAGCGTTTTCAGAGAGCCGTGGCACCTGTCTAATAAGTGGCAGATCATTGACTTGTTGAAAATTTGGAATACAAAGACGTGAACTCACTTTTTCCACCACTCGAGTGTCTCTACAGCCCATGCGTCCTTGGGATCGTTTTCAAACAGTTCGACGATGTTATAGAATAGCTCTTCGAGGCTGAAATTACCGTCAATCACACTCCACTTGGGTGCTGAACTTAATGCGAGGCGAGCCTGGACCGATAAGCATAAAAAGGTGGTGCCACATTAGCAGAAAAATCTGGGTCTTACCTGGATTGCCGCATACGCAATTGTACGCGGCGTTGGGCAAATCAAGCGGTGAATTATACCCTTACTATTTCTTGTTCCTCGACTCTCCGTGGGTGAAAGCGCCGATGTTGGTCCTGAGAAAATATGCCGATATGCCTAGTAGCAGTTGGAAAATGTTAATCTACTGTGACCGAGGGATATGTTCAACATAAGGCTTACACGTAGAAGGAAATAACCTCTCAAGAGCCCTTTGTCAATCTCCTCTGGATCGTACATCTCGACGTCGTACATCCAGCTGGCATAATCGAGTGACATAATCTTGATTTTGCCATCGTTCACCCGTTCCATGAATAATCTATCTGAGATATTAGAATATATATTGTTTAATAATTGAGAATTGATACGAACTGGGGATCCCTATCAAATTTCTTAAGAAAGCGCATTGGGCATAACATCCGTGCAGTTGCCTCATGATGGAATCCTCGGCAGTCCTTGCTGAGCCTCGGCCCTCGAGATTGGAGGGAGGATAACGTCTCGTGCTGGATCTTTCAAAAGGTACGTTGGCATGTGCGTCTTGATACTGCTTGTATCTTCAGCGCGTGCTTCGCCAGCAGCAGACGAGAGCTGGAGGGAAATAACCACTAAGTGGGTGAATGTATGCGGAAAATGAGCACTTACAATAGAAATCAAAGCTTCCAGTGCATCAGTCTCATCTTGGAGACTAATAATAAGATCAGAAAAGCCAGGAACAAACCCCATGAAAGTTTCATAAAGGTCAAGATGATATTTCTTCGTCTCTTCATCGAGGCCTGCTTTATTGACCGGGGAATCTTTACTATCATTTGTTGCGTAGAGCACCATCGTGAGATTTGAAAATGGGTCCAAACTCAGAGGAAACCAGCGTGCTGCCCCGATGTATGGTTCAAGCGAAGTGTTCCTGTCGCAGTATTATATCTGTCAATACACCACAGAAATAACAATGATGTGAAGACAAACCCCTTATCTTTCCTTGTTTTACTGCACATTTGCACAGCAGATATTATTTCATGGATATTGCCTTCGGGGAGGGGAGGGGAGGACATGGTAGTTGGGGTTCAAAACATCCAGATTGCTTGGACGCTGATGACGCTCTGGGTGTTTGGTACTTCCATTTAAACCAAATAGAAATCGTCAACCGGAGATGAGATTTCGGATCAGCCAAGTCCCACCCGCCGTCCCACCCGCCATAGCTGCATGCTGCACACAACCGGAATATGATACAGTTTTTTGCTCGGATCATTATTTTGATATTCTTCATGGTTGTGATAGTATGCCCAGGATGCAATCGAAAATTCAATAGCGACTCTGGATTATCCACTCACCGAAGGTATTGCAAACAACTCAAGAGTCAATTGAAAATTACAGTCCAGAAACGGGCGGAAAAGCGGCAAGCTGAGCAAGATTTGTCCAAAATACAACTTCGTCATGGCTTACAGCAAGAAGAGCTCAGCCTCCTTGCAGAGCGCCAGGAAATCCGTAATCTCATAAACAATGTATCTGACTCAGAGGTAAGCACCGTTATATGATTCTGGGTGCATCAGGAAAATTACATATTTCCTTATGGCCTTATATAAGGCCATAAGTTCAAATAAGTTTCAAGTTTCTCAACTTGTGAAAGCCATGTACCTTTCTTAGTAAGACAGTTTCGTCTTATTCAAGTGCATAAGATCAATAAGTGCACTAAGACCACCTGGTCTTATATAAGTAATTTTATCTTACCAAGGTTCATTCATCCTTATACAAGTACTGTTTGCCTTAATCATCTTACTCAAGTTTCAGTTGTCTTACAGCAGACCATTTAAGATATCTTAAGAGCACCCAAGACGGAAATAAGCAGACAAAATCAATGAATTAGGGTAGGTACATTAAATAGCTATGGTACTGTATTATTATTACGAATACTTAGCGGTCGTTTGAACTAGTACATCCGCCCGCTACACCCTGGGCGCGTGATTGTATGCGGGATATGCAGTGCCACCAATCTGAATAGCCGCGAGCTCCATGCGAGGAAACGCGAGGCACCGCGGTGAGTCAAGTAGCATGCATGCCTGCTACCCGTATGTGAACATTGTCATGTGAGATGGCATAGAGGACGGGACTGGCTCACCGGCACGGGGAGTTTGAGATCGAGATTGTTGGGCGCGTGGTGCATCCTGTTGTTCGAGACAGCGCGGGCTGATGGATGCAAGATGTTTGCGGACTTCAGGAATTGCGGAGTTTAACCTATAGTACAGCCGTCAGTCGCACCCTGGGCGCAATCATGCGCGGGATGTGCAGGGAACAACGCTACCGGTCGATTCAGGTGAATAGCCGTGAGCTTTATGTGGGGGGGAGGACGTGAGGTGCCGCAATAAGCGGAGCAATGCAGGGATATGAGGTGTGTCAGGCGTGTCGAATGTGTAGCTCTCCTACATTGCTCAGGTTAGTGAGGCGGGTGAGGGTACGCATGAGAACTCCTTACCTAGCCCTATATCATCCACCGCAGTGTGCACGGGGGAGTGTGCGTGTTGGGCCGCACCACATGCATGCTTGGTTGGGATTGGGGGGTGGGGAGCGGGTCGAAAAAAAATCTATGCTTGTAGTTCGAAGAGTATGCCTCGGCAATCACTGCCCCCGTGAGTTCGGCGGCAGGTGGAGGAGGGGAGGGGCGTACCGGATAAGAGGTTGGTCATGTACAGAACGCACGAGTCTCCTCGTTCTCGAGGCCGGCGCTTACGGACTCTGCGCTGTCAAGCGCAATTTATTAGCAAGCGATGGCATTAATCCAATTACTCACATGGGGTGGAATTCCCAGGACGACGGAAAACTGTACAACGCCTCGTTTGAGTGCTTATTGAGTGGGACGTCGACGGTAATGTTGAGGTGACGTGTACAAACAATACAACATGCCAGGATTTCATTCGGAGTTCAAATCGACTTAGAAACTTTTCGCTCACCTCACCACCCTCATCCCGCACAACACATCCCGTAGATCCGCCGCCCCAGCTCCATGCTCGCTCCAACCTCGCCGTGTGCGACCCCGTCCGTCGGCCGGCCTCGTCTCTGTCAATCCACCTCAAATCCTATAGAGTGCACTGCTCGCCCATGACTCCCGTTCACATTCCTACACAGCCAGGTGGAAGGGTGGGGATGGGAGGGAGAAGGGAAGCTGGCGATGACAAAGGAGGTGACCGTGTGGGCTTTCCCTTGCGGCGTGCCCCGTCTGCGCCGCGCGTAAGGTGTGTCTTTTGCTTCACTCTCTGGGACCTGGGACCCAAGTACCCGCTGATGGGTGGGCATTGTAGGCGCACAACAACGATCGCGATGGTGCATGAAACACTTAGGATGTGGGCGGTGAGTAGACCATCTTCCCTCGCCTCCGTGAGCTAATTAATTCATCACTAACTTCAGGGATCGTGTATCATGATTAACCCCATCGTTGCTGACCCGCAATGCCGGAACACTACGTGCGGCGCTGACCGCCCTCCCAAGTGCCGATGTCTGGTGTGCAACTGAACACGCCCCCTGTGTTCCATATCCCGCGCTGGACTTCCGTGTGCGCATGACGAGATGGGCGCCCCGACCCCGTTTGCGCTGTACTGAACCGGACTTGGGAGTGGGTGGTACCCTAAGGTATAATTTCGACCTGCATATCGCGACTGTGTTCTCGGTATGGGAAGGAGGCTGTGACGCAGCTACGGTACTCATGCCCCCCGCGAGCATCGCCTCTTCGTACTATTCGTCATGTATTTATTGAGGAAGAACACTGGTAACGTCAAAGGAGGCGACTCCATGGGCTTTCCCCCGTGACACGGCCATCCGCGCCATGCATAAGGTGTGTCTTTCGTCACTCTCTGGCGCCTGGGACCCGAGCACCCACTGATTGGCAAGCATTGTAGACATACAATGACAACCGGCAGTGCTTGGGACGTGGGCGACGAGTATGGCCCGCCCTCTCGAGCACGGTATCATTGGTATCCGGTGCGCAACCAATCGGACCGGACTTGGGCGCGGGTGGACCGATTTCGACCCACCGTGGCCGCGTTCAAGACAGGCACCCCGATCTCATTTGCGCTGCGGCGTGGGGTGCGTATTGAACCGGACCTGTGCGCAGGTGGACCGATTTCGACCTGCACCGCGGCTGCATTCGAGATGGGCGCCCCGATTTTATTTGCGCTGTAGCATGGTCCGATTTTGACCTGCATTGCAGCTGCGTTCGTGATATGAGCCTGCGAATATCGCCGCTTTATATATTTATCATGTATTTATTTAAATGGTACCAGCAATGATTAGCCTCGAACAAGACTACTTTTAAGATGGCCCGTAAGTTTAAATTGTCTTATATAAGTCCTGAGTAAGTTTAAATTGTCTTATATAAGTCCTGAGTAACTTATAGAAAGGTACATAGCTTTATGCCTTGGGGCTTGGTCTTAGAACTTAAGCCCAATTACTTATGGGGGACTTGATTGGAACTTGGACATCTTAAAACTTATTTGGTCTTAGGCCTAAGATATTTGTCTTACCCAAGATGGAATAAGACCTAAGACGAAAATAAGTGAAATAAGACAAAATAAGATGAATAAGACAGATGTAACTTTCCTGATGTGGCCTTTCCTGGATTTACATTCCACAGGATATTCAGTACTCCCACAAGAAGATCAACTCTGGACCACCTCAGGAAGCACTACAGGAGGACGATGTACACGTCGGGTCTAAGTTGGTAACGGCTACATTCTCATATATTTTACGGTCTTTTTCGCTGATGATGTGAAGCGCTAAGCGCTAAAACTGAGTGGCGCTGGCCTGAGAAAATTTAATTTACCTGGGTAATTATTACATATTATTTGCAACCTTCCGAATTTGGGATATCATTGACGGCTGGACAATTATCACTTACTGATTACTAGTAGTCTCCCGTAACCAGATCATAACGGAAGACAATCGTTCTATCTATGACTACCACTATGATGAGTGTATAGTTTCCCCCAGCGTCGTAGAGGGTTGTACGTACGTCTGCACGTTTCCCATTTCGCGCCTATATGTTTACTTCGTGGACCAGGGTGATTCTAAATCTGCATGCACAATTGCCCGTGACTTGGAGCCACCTTCCTTCGTCGGCGACAGCGCTACTAGGAAAATATATTTATACCAAAGCAGAATCAAAATCTACACCCACCAGTGGACCAAGGTTACTGGTAGCGGAGCTTTGGGCGGGACACATTTATGGTGACACTCACTTGTTCTAGGAAGCTCATTGGCTTCGGATCTGCCCTACTCCATTTTCTCTATTTTTTGAATATCGGTTAAGAAGAAAAATCGAAGCCTCGGAGGCTCAAGTATCGCTTCAGCCCGGCGGTAAAGGGACTACTTCGACTCCACAGATTCTGTGGCACAGAAAGTCGGTCGAATGGAAAGACAGTAGCATGGTGCGCCGAAAATCCGAACTTCAATAATGCTTCAATTCTTATGTACAGCGATCATCAATGGGATTGATAGTCAGGCGCCACTTTCTTTGTAGTAGTAGTAGTAGTAGTAATATACACGGCATGGTCCAATTCCTGAACGCCGGGTTCCGGAGATTATCCCGACATGCGACAAGCTCATCACGTCTTCGTCCCGGGCCCAAGACCAACTACCCTAACGAGCTCGCCCCTGGGTTGTGGGGCTGTAGATCAGGAATAGTCGATAGAGGGCAAAGAGTAATCTGACGAAGAACGCGCCTAGCCGTACCATAGTATTCGCTAATTAGATTATCACAGCCCCGGACAACTCTGAGACAGCAGTATCATAAGCCTCGTTGTTTCCGGTCAAGAGGTAGTGTCAGAACCGTGGGCCCTGAGGTCTTAGGATGCAATATACTATCCTATTTGGACATTGAGCTTGTGGTAACCGCAGTCCATGATCATGGTTGAGAAAGGAGGACCGTGCCACCTCAATGGAATGGGAGACTAGAGAAATATTGTATTTGATTTCGAACATTTAGTTTCTGGAATAAGAATCTACAAGTATACTGATAAAACATCTATCCGGGATATTCACAAGCACTGGCTGTAGTACTCATTGGTCACCGTGCATGTCGAGCCACTGGCGCAGACAGTCGGGCCAGTCCAGCCAATCCCACCACTAAAAGGTTGGGGAGTCAATGCCGGAAGAGCATCGGAGCGGGAAGGGACTTACCATTGACCATATTTCGTCTGAGTCGCACCAGTGTTCCCACCAGTATTTCCGCCGGTGTTGCCTCCGGTGTCTCCCCCAGTGGGAGCACCCGTCGAAGAGAACGTCGACCCGATGTCACCGAACCGGATGTTCGAGAATGTCACAGACGCGCTCGCAGATGCCGACTCCACATCCGTCGGCTGCCCAGACGACGTCGCACATGTCCCCCGCGAAATCCCGGGCTGCGACGCATCCGCCGTCGTAGGATAATCCGAGTCCAACCACAACATCTGCGCAGCGTGGTCGTCCCACACACTCATCACAAGCACGACCCCCTTCGCAAATGACTTCGCAATCCCCGCAAGACCTCCCTTCGACGCGAAGCTGTTCGTGTCCCCGAATGCCGTCTTCTGCGCACTGCAGAAGTCATCCGTGATCGAGTCATATCCATCCATCCCCGGGATCGACACCTTCGAATTCTGGATCACCCTCCCATTCTGCACATACAGACGCCGGATCTCGCTCAGCGCCCCTGTCGTGGTGTTGTCTGCCGTCAGGAACTGGGTGACGACCGTGAACTTCGAGCTCGTGTCGACCGTCAGGCCCTTGCCATAGAATGACTTGTCGCCCATCCTGAATGAGTTGAAGTCGCACCCATCCGGGTCGCAGACTCCGCTGTATCGGCTGTCGATCGCGCAGTCATCCCCGCTGCACCGCGTCTGGCCATCGACAGTGCACGGGTGGGGCGTGTATGCCGCGGACACGGAGTTGGCCTCCCACACATCCATCTCATTGCAGCACGATCCGAAGCTCCCTGTGCCCGCATTCGTGTCACTCGGGGATGGCGCCCATCCCTCGACATTAGCCTGATGCGATGTTAGCGACTGAAATCATCGGAGGGTAGAATCGAATCTCACCTCGCCATTGATGAACTTGATGTCCCGAGGGCACTGCGAGTCACAATATCCTGTCCCATACTTCGCCCCGGCCTTGTTCGTCGGGTACTTCGACAGCCCTCCATCGGCATCCATCTCCGAGAAGTACAGGGCTCCATTGAGCCCACATGGGAGATTGGAGACATCGACGTCGAATGAGAACTCCTGATTCAGGAGCTTGAACATCTCATAGCTCGTGTCACTCGCCATCAGGTACACTCGCGACCCGATATTCTTCTGCGCACCGCTCGTCACGAACTTGAGTGTGAGCGCATCTCCGCTCGTGGTGATCCCATAGGTGCCGGAGTAGTCCGCGCCGTCGAGGGCGCAATTCTGCGCGCACGTCGCCCCGTCTGGGCACAGCGTCGCGTCCCATGTGTTCCCGGTGTAGCAGTTGGTGAATCCGGTCGTCGTGTGCAGCCATCGCCAATTCGAGTCCAGCACGATGCTTCCTCCTGACTGCGCTGTGCATCCACCTGATGTGCACTTCTGCCATGACAGGGTGGGGTGGGTCTCGGCCATCTGTGTGCCGACCTGCTGGGCGGATGCGATGGCGAGGTATGAGAGTGCGAGGAGGGCGAGTCTCGGGAACATGATGGGCCGAGTGATTTCAGTTGAACTGATGTCGATTCTGGAGCGCGCGAGGGATTCTTATAGGTTGTTGTTTCGGAGAATGTCCGGGTCTCTTGAAGGGCATCGCAGAAAAGATTGGGGATGGGGTTGTCTCTCTGGGCGGCCTGGGGCTATGGGGATGGGGGCCGGGCGAATCTTCGGACGGATAGATGAGGCTGGTGATGGTTTTTAGAGGCTCATTGTCTTCGTTTCGGCTCCAGAACTCGTTCTCTGTTCACAAGACCACTGTCTTTCGGCAATGATAATTTTATCACGATCATGCGCTAGAGGAAACACCGTTATTTTTACTCATGCAACATAGCTGTATGATTTTTTCACCTACTGAATATGCCCTATTTTCATCAATCTTCCGCAGGTGGCTGTTTGATATGTTGGGCGTGAGCCTGGGCCATTCGAACTAAACCACCCAGGTACCCAGTGGCTGCATCCTATTTGCTAAACACAACTTAAGACGACATCTATTTTTGAACTTTGGCCATTTTTACCACTTTGAACGTCGGTTATAGGCATTTTCGTGCCGCAGCCGATATAATGCGACGCTCATCATGCGTGAGAGTAGGCCTACTGAACTCCTTCTTTGTTGATATAAGAGATACTGTTGCTAGACTATGGGCGCAGTGGTTTCAAAAATGCCCCTTTGATCTATGAAAGTACTGAGTCACGGGAAAACTATATTAGCCTGCCAATGATCCTCACCTTTTAATATAGAGGTGTCGTGGCTATGGAATATTGACCGGATAAATTTCCCAAACCCAACCCGAGGAAAGAGCGTCAGCATTCAACGAGCGAGCGCCTGTTGTCAATGGAATATAACTTGGACAGCGGGAAACCTCTTGAGATTCTGGGCATTTCCCACTGTACCTACATTTCGGCACGGATAGAGTATTTTTAGATGCGTAAAAATAGGTTTCTGGTATATGTTTAGCTATGGTAACTGATGTCCGAGGAGAGCCCAGCATGACGTATACGCACCAAGGCTTGCCAGCGTATGGCCTGATATAATTGGAAAAATACCGGATGCCTGTGGAGCAAAAAATTTCTGGAATCAAATGTGTCGTGTCTCTTCCCGTACAGATCTTTTGCGAAGCCCGAAATAACCCCTCGGCAGCGTAACCAATAGTCAGAGAACACGATGTCAGTGAATTGTTCGATTCACAAGGATACTAGGTGATATTTCATGTATTCGGCATCCAAGTTCGTACCAATGGCCACAGCTTCCGCGCCGTTGGGTGTAGGCATAATACAGGTATAATCCCTCCAAAAAGACATACGAGGCGGACAGGGAACGCGGGGAGGGAAACAAGAATTAAAAGCGGGAGGAATGTCACGAGGAGTAGTGTGAGAATGTGAGGGGCAAAGCTAGATCGCGCAGGAGATAAGTGGACCGTGTAGGGCACGACCGTGTCGGACGCGTCAGAACTACCGAAATATCAGTTTTTCAGATAATGTATCAGAGTTGTTTAATCATACACGAATCCCATAAGATTTTGAATGGCCTGGATATTGGCTTGCCAGGGGACAGATTCATCCGGTGCTTGTTGCTGGCTTGCATTAGGCTTTTCGTGTGCTTTCACGACGATTGCGATGAAAGTGATGTGGGGCAAAATAAATAACAATCTTGGAAAATAACCTGCGCAAATGGAGGTTGGAGTCAATCCAAAAATCCACCAATTAAATAGATTCTCACATAGAAAACAATATGCGGCCATCCATGCAAAAGTAACCTTCCAGCCCTTTTTCCAAAAAAGCACCTCCTCGATTCGATCTTGTAGCCAGAATATGGGACCCACTCGTGCAACGAATCGCTTGAAGTTGTTGGTCATGATTGGTAAAGAAAGGGGATCCTTGTTAGACATCAAAATGCCCGAATCAGGCCGTCCTTGTTTTGCATCGGGTGCCGACGGAATCGATGACGACAACAGGAGTTGTGGTAAGAGCGAAAAGGTGGGCGAAGTCAGAGGGTTCGCACCATTTTGTGTTTGCGGTGGGTTTGAGGATGGGGAAGATGGAGGGGATGGATGTGGTAGCGAAGTTATGACCTTGGGGGCGGGCCGAAAATCGCGAGGTTCAGGACGAAGTTGTGAAGCGGATGAAGGTATCTCAATGTAATCCAGTGTTGCCATCTGTAGACCGTGGTAAACAACAGTGAATCCCAATTTCGTAGGCAGACTCACAAGATCTTAGCTGCGGACCCAAAAGTGGGGACGTTGGCGGGATAGAAATGAACAAGGGACCTCGGGAATAAATACAGACAAATACATTGACCGCTTGGCGCTCGCACGTCTCATTGTTTGAACACCAGGTATTTCATTGAATACCCATGCGTGAGTTTTGGTTTATCTCTGTAAAATGACATACGACATTGCTTAGATGAGTGCATTTCAAGTTGTCGAAATTCAAGAATATTATAGAATTGGACAAAAAGCACCCCGGCACACTCGATAAATCATAGTTCTGGCCTTTTCATTTAGAAAACCAGAGCGAGCTGATGTCGCGACTGGCGCGTTCTTTTAGCTTCGCAACACGAATAATCAGCCGAGAGTTGACAGCGGCAGAGATGGCAAAGCTGGGCCTGATAGGGATCATTTGACGCAAAGGCCTGAGTTGAGCGCAAGGATTACTTACGCTAACGTTACGAGGCTCGTTGAAGGCTGAAATTTCAAGATCATTTCGGTGGCGGCTGGAGGTGGGGTGCCTAACTTACATCAAAAGTAATTGTGACCACTAGTGTTATTATGCGGATAGCTGTCCTAAATTAGCACTAAACCACGACGTGGCAATGTGACGGACCAAGGATTGCCTATAGTTGGACGCTTTTAATGGGAAGGGGATTGCCATGTGTGGGCCACGTACCGCATACATCGCAGCACCATCGCGGTGCAATGCGAAGATTAGGTCATAATCTGTTCGTCGGGGCCTCGACATTGCGTTTAAAACTACTAGTAGAATAATTATGAGGTCGGCGCCGACCTGCTATTGCGTAAGACAATTTCCGAGTAGGTAATTCGTGAAGAACTCACAAGTATACCGAAGGCAGCCTGAAGCGACCAACTCTCGAGGTCAGCTGAAGCACCGCAAACCCTTGCGTGTGGTAGGGGGACAACCAATTCTGGTAGCAGAAATGTCAATACGCCTCATGAAAGTGATTTTAAACCATACCCGGGTCGGTGAGCAAGGTCTGTATTGCAATGACGAAGAGAGTGGGAATATATAAGACGGAAATAATAATGAGCAAACGAGCGATAGTCTTTCTCCGCTCCCATAGATCGAAAATCTGAAAAGCGACAATGGCTATGAGCACAATTGCGACTTAGATCATGGAGCCCAAGTTATGTTCGAGAAATACGTTACTTTGGGTGATTGCGATGATGACGCAATTGCTGATAATGCAAATCCAGATGAAGATTGTGCAGCTTAAGAGCCGTGAACAATTATTGAACACAAGGTGGCTTGCGTAAGTACCTCTAATATTAATTATGGTTTGAGGGATGGTGCCTGGTGAGATAATTCGCAGAATTGCGGGCAGAATTGGTCCTCACAGTTGTAGTAACAAAACTTGTGCCACCGAGGTCTAACATTCTCAAGAGATAGTAGATATTAAATTCGTAGCCTAATGGGGAGCTTACGGTGTGCTGTGAGCGCAAGAGTTGCATCTGTGATATATCGATTGAAAATATACGCGGCCTTCCCAAAGGGCGAAAGGGTTGACCGAGACCAAGCATAACGAACTTCAGAGTCAAGTGTGATAGTATGGTCCCAGACTGCTAGGGCCAGGCCAAACGCTGTAATCGCCTATTAATGACTGGAGTTCCAACAGAAGATGGGATGCGATATACCTGAGAGGTATTCAGCAGCGTAGAGAACGTGGAAGGCGCTACTAATGCTTGACAGGGACATTCGAGCACGAATTGGGACACAAGATTCAAGACCTGGGAGTTATAATGCCGCTCATTGTATCCGCCGTCAGATTCTGATCATGGTCACCAAGAGATCTTGGAAATCCGAGAAGAAGGGAGGTTTGACGGGAATGAGGAGCATATCAAATCACGGCGACCTTTAAATAACATCTTCATGGTAGGGCTTCCCCTACTTTTCGGGAATATATTGTATCCCGCGATCGTGTTGATGTTCAATTATCATCTCTCATGCACATAGCGGTCGCGTGTTTGTGTGGGGGTGCCAGAGTTGTTAAAGCCAGATAACATGCCATACTGACTCCTGAGAGCGGTTGCCAGTGTTCCGAGTCTGTTTAGGGCCAGTCTGATTGATAGGCCAAAGGTGATCACAGATTAGAACAAGGCGTTCAAATAAGATCTAGGTGAGATAACAACGGTGAACATCAGGCGCTGTGGTATCATACACCTGTTTAAGCATAGTCCCGGTTGCAATTGGCAGTCAGCGAGTGGAATCTATACTCACGGTTCGCTGACTCGATGCCACCCCTATCACCCAGCCTTAGTACTCAGTCCTGTCCTCACTATTGAATCTCCGAGTCGGTTCTGTTTTGCGATGAAATTATACCCATACACTGCAGGCGGCCAGGTATTTTTACACAAAAAAAATGCTGAGGGAAAAATGTCTTGTAATTCTCTGATCATTCTCCTTGAGGAAAAACATTATATTTTCCCCTGGGCAAAATTCTATCAAAATAACACATTTTCCCTCCCTTTGTTAAACACTGATTTGACAAAGGGGAAAAAATTTATTGTATTTCTGATATTTTACTTGCACATAAATTTAACATTTTAGCCCTAGGAAAATGGCCAGGGAATTACAAGACATTTCCCCCATGTTATTTTTCCGGCATAGAAATGTTTGGCCGCCTGCAGTGATAACAAATGAAGCGAGGGAGTTGTGGCCGCGGGTCAAACTCAGTTTGAAGTTCGGATCCCTAAAAGTCCGTCTACAACAATCATAAACTTCAGATGTTGACTGTTTTCGAGACGTCATCATCACAACACCGAACTGTCCGAGCGAACACAGCACCCTCCGATGGGCCGATCTCCTCCACTCAAATTTCTAGAGCGGCACGGCCCACAAAAGTAATTTTCATGATGCTGTTTGTGATGATGAATATTCAGATGCTGATTTAAATGTAGGGTTCACATTTCGTACGGTTAGTCATTGCACACAGCTCAAACTAAAGAGGATAGCCGATAGTAAAGACCCGTCTGGCTCCAGCATTTAGTTATATCTTCAGAGTGTACCGCGGCAAGAGACACCTCGTTGTGTTTCATTGATGAATGGTCTGGAGGAAGTACATATCTAAATTATCCCATATACGTGGCAGTCGCAGACCTATGGGGTGCTTGCTCCACATGATAAAAATAGGCAAACGTGGGGCTCCGATGCATTTTTGGAAGGGTTTCGTAGGGCGGAACATCCGGAGGCTCTGTTTTATATATGTGAGTTCCTGGTGTCTAGCTGTTGATCGGGCATGTCTTTTGTTGACATTCTCGCAGCCGGTCATTGTATCATGTTTTTTGGACGTCAACACTGAGATTATGGATACTGCCAAAGCCGCTTTCCGTACGATTCTTTTTAAAACACTCGGAATAAACAGCTCCAAGGCTCCACTATCCTCCGGGGATCTACCTCTGGGGCATGACTGTGGGCCACCGTGGCACACCTGAGTAACCTCAGTCTTGGCCCTAAACATTAGGTCAAAACTCAGCCCCGAATAAAACTATTATTATCAATCGAACACTAGGGATGTGCTGGAGATGTGAGTCGCTCTGCATCTGATGCTTATCACAACACATATGACCATTGTAAAATTATCATAGCTTAATGGTAGTAGTCTCGTGCACGCAGAATGGGATCCACGGCCGAAACGAAGACAATGAATCTCCAAAAACCACCACCAGCTCCATCCATCCGCCCGAGGATTCACCCGAGCACCGATGGTCCAAGGCCGCCCAGAGCAACAAACCTACACTCAAGCATTTATGCGATACCCATCGAGAGGCCCGGACATTCTCCGAGACGATGGCCTATAAGAATGCCGTCGCGTACCCAAGAATCGACATCAGTTCAACTGAAATCATCCAGCCCATCATGTTCCCGAGACTCGCCCTCCTCGCACTCTCATACCTCGCCATCGCATCCGCCCAGCAGGTCGGCACACAGATGGCCGAGACCCACCCCACCCTGTCATGGCAGAAGTGCACATCAGGCGGATGCACAGCACAGTCAGGAGGAAGCATCGTGCTGGACTCGAATTGGCGATGGCTGCACACGACGACCGGATTCACCAACTGCTACACCGGGAACACATGGGACACGACGCTGTGCCCTGATGGGGCGACGTGCGCGCAGAATTGTGCCCTCGACGGCGCGGACTACTCCGGCACCTATGGGATCACCACGAGCGGAGATGCGCTCACACTCAAGTTCGTGACGAGTAGTGCGCAGAAGAATATCGGGTCGCGAGTGTACTTGATGGCGAGCGACACGAGCTATGAGATGTTCAAGCTCCTGAATCAGGAGTTCTCATTCGACGTCGATGTCTCCAATCTCCCATGTGGGCTCAATGGAGCCCTGTACTTCTCGGAGATGGATGCCGATGGAGGGCTGTCGAAGTACCCGACGAACAAGGCTGGGGCGAAGTATGGGACAGGATATTGTGACTCGCAGTGCCCTCGGGACATCAAGTTCATCAATGGCGAGGTGAGATTCGATTCTACCCTCCGATGATTTCAGTCGCTAACATCGCATCAGGCTAATGTCGAGGGATGGGCGCCATCCCCGAGTGACACGAATGCGGGCACAGGGAGCTTCGGATCGTGCTGCAATGAGATGGATGTGTGGGAGGCCAACTCCGTGTCCGCGGCATACACCCCCCACCCATGCACTGTCGACGGCCAGACGCGGTGCAGCGGGGACGACTGCGCGATCGACAGCCGATACAGCGGAGTCTGCGACCCGGATGGGTGCGACTTCAACTCATTCAGGATGGGCGACAAGTCATTCTATGGCAAGGGCCTGACAGTCGACACGAGCTCCAAGTTCACGGTCGTCACCCAGTTCCTGACGGCAGACAACACCACCTCGGGTGCGCTGAGCGAGATCCGGCGTCTGTATGTGCAGAATGGGAGGGTGATCCAGAATTCGAAGGTGTCGATCCCGGGGATGGATGGATATGACTCGATCACGGATGACTTCTGCAGTGCGCAGAAGACGGCATTCGGGGACACGAACAGCTTCGCGTCGAAGGGAGGTCTTGCGGGGATTGCGAAGTCATTTGCGAAGGGGGTCGTGCTTGTGATGAGTGTGTGGGACGACCACGCTGCGCAGATGTTGTGGTTGGACTCGGATTATCCTACGACGGCGGATGCGTCGCAGCCCGGGATTTCGCGGGGGACATGTGCGACGTCGTCTGGGCAGCCGACGGATGTGGAGTCGGCATCTGCGAGCGCGTCTGTGACATTCTCGAACATCCGGTTCGGCGACATCGGAACGACGTTCTCTCAGTGATGGAATTGACTGGACTGGGCCGACTGTGAGTGCCAGTGGCTCGGCATGCATAATATCCAATGAGTACTGCAGCCAATGTCTCTAATACCTCCGGACGAGACGTGGTTAAACACCTTATATAGCTATTGTATTAGATTCCTTTCTCCAGAACATTATTACTTCAACGAATATGATGACTCTTCAATTTTCCAACTGTTCATGAATTACGGTGGAATAACCTTCAATTTTACGATTCACAAGAACCTGATTTACTTTTCCACCGCCAAACCCGACTCAAGCCTTGGGTTTATGCACTCTCAGTTCTGCCCAGGACAATTCAATTGGTTGGGTAGAAGGTTGAATATTTGTATACTTATAGAATTTGGCAAGGTAAATGACTCGGAACTGCGGTCCGATCCATAAACCGTTCACAACAATCACAAACCCAGATGTTGTACAGTTATCCCCCACTCCTTTAAACACCCCCACTCCTTTGAACACCTAGGCAAAAACTTTCCCAAATCCCAACCGATCTTTATATGGGTTGGCATATATGTTCATACACTATATACCCACGTATTGGGGCAATCACTTTAGTCAGGGGTTTCGGCCATGTCACGATCTTTGAAGTATACCTATTATGTGCATCAGGAAAACCCGATCCGGCCATATATCCATATATATCAGTAAATACCAGTATATACCAACACCTCCTATTTAGCAGCATTCAAGGTCTCAATATTTATTTATCTGGCTATTATCCCCCAAGCAATATTTTGCCTGTTTTTAGCACCATTATATCCTTGTATATCCACCAATGTGTCCCAATACTATTGTAATATCACTCTCATATCATCTTATAGGCCAGTTGATGTTAAAATATCCAAGAAATATCATGTATTATGGTTCATTGTCTAATCATACATGTATTCTACAGCTACATTATTACATATAGAAGTTGCAAAGGTGATGGTGGCAGAGGGTTGGATGGGGGCATAAATAGCGGTAGCAAAAACCTACAGTAGCGCTTGACTGGGGGACGGCACAACAGCGCAGCCGTGAAGCGCTGTAATGGGCGTGTGACAGCTGGCGAGTGTGGTAGGGCCCCGGAGAGCTGATGGGCATTCAGCGGTGGTGGAGGGTGCGAATCGATGGGCCGGGCGGGGGTGGGACGGCGCCTGTGGGTGACATGTCGGGCCCGCGGCGGGTATGGTGGTGTGCACAAGGGAGCGGCGGACGGCGCGAAAAGGCCGGGGAGTTGGTGGGCGTGCAATATTTGAACAGGGTGGCTGGGGGGCTAGAGTGTGAGGGGCGTTAGAAAGCATTAGATGGGGGTGGTGAGCTGGACGTACGGCGTGGTGCGAGAATGCGGCAGGGGTGACAATGGTGGAACGACGGGGTTGCGGGGATAGGGGGTTGATGGGCATGGGCGTGACGTGGTGGGGACATGACAGTGGCAGAGGGTGCGAGGAGGCGGCGAGGGCTAGACGAGGATACAACAGCGGCCCAGCGGGAGGACGTCGCGCTGGCAATGAAGACAAGGGAGGCATTAGAACCCACGAATATGAAAGAGCGGGGGAAAAACTTGCCCCCATAGAACGATAGCGAATAATGCAGAGGAGAGCGTGGCTGAAGGTACGATGATGAGCCTGATGCACTGGAGAATGACGTGGCACAGCTGGAGGTGATGATGTGGCGCAGCAAGAAGCGTGAGCATTGAGGTAGAAATGACTCACGCTTAGATGAGGTACGTTGTGCCGCAGGAGGCGGGAGGCGGGAGGCGATGCGGCTGGAAAACAGGCATTGACGACGACGACGACAACGAGCAGAAAGGAGGATGCATTGTCAAAAGAAAAAAGTGGAACGATGTCGCTTGTTTGGCATTGAGCTCAACTGAGATTGAAATGACTTGGAAGATTTTCGACTCCAAGTGCATCAATATTAGTTCTGGTTGAATTATTTATGACTAAATAGTTTTGAATATCCCTGGACATTCCAAGGAAATAAATGCTGAGACTTTGAATACTAGTAAATAGTTCACCCCACCAATATATTGATGATATAAATATTCTAGCAGTACTCAACTTGTAAATAGCCATAAAATATCAGTAGTGGATATTTATCAGTATTTGTGAGCCAATTACTGGATTTTATGTGATTACTTCAAATATCAATAAATTGGAACTATTTGGCAGATTCGGGTTTTCCTGATGTGCTCAGCCAATGGAATTTGATTCATACTGGGGTAATTGCTTTGAAGGTTCAGATCAGGATTGGGGTGTGCAGATAATAGTATTAGTATGTATTAAACATATCCTACCATTCAGTTTTATAAAACTCTGCAATGGGACTGATTGGACATGTATTTTATGTCGGGATCCTGACTGATTTTGGTGGGTGTCACGCCTGTGCTCATCCACTCATAGCGGAGTTTTAAAGCAATGTCTTCCATCCCCTCTTCGACTCGTACCACTACCTTCCGCATTCGGCCATCTCGCTTATTCTTGATTTTCATCGCCCAAACGCATCCCCAGGTAGCCATCAGCTACTGATTAGAGTCTCATATGTCCAGGCCAGGCAGGGGTCAGCCCCTGCCTTCCTCTGGGGTGTCTAGGTCACAGCCTCAGGCACCTACTAACCCAACCAGCGCATCGAAACCCTACGACAAGTCCGTCGAGGGCCGTCAAGCCTCGAAAGAGCGCTCACGGCCAGCGACCCCTTCACCGGGCGAAGGCCCGGACCTTGATTTCCTGGCAGGCCCTGGCTCACCTAGAGCTAAGTCCGCCCCCCCTCCTCGTCGCGCGTTCCCACGCCCGTCGAGGATCCGAGTACAACCGCCGGTCCCTCTGGAGGCGCCGGTGGCAGTGATGAAGACTCAGAGATGTCCGACAAAGATGGGGATGAAGGACATTTCTCTTCCAAATACTTAGTTCTTGACAATACTGATGACCCGAACACAGTTGGGGACGTATTACTTGACGCCTTGTACGGGGTGGCTGACTTCCTGGCCTCCAACCCGTCTTACTCTGATGACAATACTGGCATCTCTGCCGAGCAGAGGGACCTCCTTATTAAGAACACTCGATGGGCTGTCAAAGTCATCGAGAAAACATTCGCCACCACAGTTGTCGACCCCCCCCGAAGGACGACGACGACACCATCAAGATAACAAGCCCGGCGGCTGCAGCGGCTCAAGGTTCGCCCTCAGCCAGCCCGGCTGGTGCGTCTGGTTCAACCCAGCCACCTGTTTTCAAGCCCCCCCTCGAAACGAGGTTCAAACCTCCCCTCCGTGAGAGAATCGAAGGCGCTCCGGCAGATATTGAACAACCCGGCAATGAGGCCCCCCGTGGCCGCAACCGCAAATCTAAAGGCAAACGCCGTGAAAGGGATCCTAATGCCCCGCCACCAGCCCCTCTGTCCTACGCACAGGCAACCGCACAAGAGGCCGCGAGGTCCCGCGCGAAAGCTGCCCCCCAGACCGCCACACGAGGTACCACCCCTATTAGGAGTGGGGCCTCGACCCCTGCCCCTGACAGGACCCTCGACGAGCTCAAACTTGCCCTCCCCGGAGTTTCCAAGGCTGAACTCGCGCGTGTACATGCGATTCTACACCAGACTTCGCGCACTGGACCCCTGCCCGCGAGGAGAAACGGATCTAGCCGACAGATCCTTGTCTCCTTCGCCGGCTCACCCCCGAATATTCTCACTCGCAAGTCCATTACGGTCATGCGGGACGACTGTTCCTCCGCACTTGTGGCGACCCCTCAATCGCCTATTCGTGCCATCTCATTTGAGTGGCTTCCGTCGGGTGATGCTCGCATCACTCTCGACCAGATTCCCACCGATGCTACTGTGGAAGCTCTCACGCCTGTCCTTCAGGCGGTGGCCCCCAATTCTGACACCCCGGTCCGGCTGATTCCGTATCTCCCGGTCTCTATGGTCAAGTTCACTGCCGTCCCTCTTGAAATCGACGGAGAGAACGTTACGGAGGACTCTTTCTCCGCCTGTCTTCGCCGCCACGCAGTTTGGAAACCTGTCAAACTGACGGCGCCTATCAAGTGGATCTCCAGGAACACGGATGGCAACTACGGCACCATCCTGGTCCAATTTGCCGACGTCAAGAAGGGGGCGCTTCTGCGCAAACTTCTCCGCCACTTTATCTGGTATGGGGGATGGTCGTTTATGCCCCGCCAATTTTATGTGAAGGACAAGCACCCTAGGTGCGGGAAGTGCCAGAGATGGGGGCACGGAACGCGCCAGTGCTGGGCTGACCGCCCCACATGTGTTTACTGCGGTGAGAATCACTATGTTGAAGATCACTCTGATGTTGCCTCGTGCTGCCAATCGGCAGCATCCGGTCAGATCTGCCCGCACCCCCCAAGTGCGCCAATTGCTTGGAAGAGCATCAGGCCAGTTGGAGAGGGTGCTCCTTTGCCAAACACGCTGGGGATCAGAATTGGATCCGCAACGAATATATACGACTCCACACTGAAGGCCGGGACCCAGGTCGTCGTGTTCAATTCAGTCAGGATGCCCGGTCGCAGGGCGCCTCCTCTTCAGGTGTTCGCCCTCGTGGGGCAGCGCCCAATCCGTCTTCCAGGGGCAGCTCTGGCCGTGGCCGTGGAGGCCGGGGTCGCGCTAGCCCCCGCGGCGCCACCAGTCGTTGAATTATGCAGATACGCTTTTATTTCCAAAACGTGAACTTGAACAATATACATTTACATGCCCTCCTCGATCGTCTTGTACCCTCAATAGATATCATTTTTGCCCAGGAACCGCGACATTCTGTGCTGAGAAATATTCCCTCTTCGACAAACCCTGATGGTGAAACCATACGCAGCTTCCCCATCCACCCATCCTGGATTCTCATGGAAAGGGGCGGCCCTCTCGGGTCGTTGCCTACATCTCCAAGACTCTTGCCAATACAAATCCGCGTCTATGCACCCATATAGCGGACCATCCTGACGTCCTCCTGTTCTCCCTCTACAAAGATGGCCAACGGGACCCCATTTATTTGCTTAACGTTTACAACGACTCGACTTCCACTGGATTCGCGTACTTGCAAACCATTTCCCATCGGCTTCCTCGCTTGCTGGTCGCCCAGGGTGATTTCAACCTTCACTCCAATTTGTGGGACCACACGGTCACACATGGCAGAGAAGACCCCAATGCACTGCTTCTGGACGACATGTTTACTGCGTCCGGACTCTCACTTGTCAACAACGACCACGGCTTCACTTTCCATAGCCGAATCGCGGGATTTCGGTCCTCCGTCTTAGACCTGGTATACCTTGATTCGGACACATACCAGGCTAACAACTTTGACTTCCAGAACAGACCTGACGACAGACACCCGTCTGACCACTCGGCTCTGACTCTCTCCATCGACACGGACATCACCGTCCCACCTTCTCCGGCCCGCATCAAGCGGGATTCGGAAGAAGAAGCTGCTTTCATATCTGACATCTCGGAGTCCATCATCAAGATCCCATTTGTTTTCCCAGATCCCACTTCTGTTCACACCGCGTCCCAGGCCCTTCACCGGTCCATTGACGTGTCCTTTCAGGCTAACTCCCGAACCCCCAAGGGGGGTCCTCGGACTCCGTGGTGGACCGCACGATGCTCTGCGGCCCTAGCCACGTTCCGCGACTCTGGATATTCGGCAGAAGCTAACCGGGAGTACCGGTTTGCCATTCGCTCTGCCAGGAAAACCTTTTTCGACACACGAATTCACGAAGTCATCGAGAAGAAGCGCCCGTGGGACCTCATGGCGTGGACCAGACCTCGTGCTACCCCAGATTACAAAGCCATTAAGGTGAATGGCGTTCCCATATCCTCTCTTTCGGAGCTATGGCCCGGATTACAGCAGTCCTTTGCCTCGGCAGGGGACCGGCCCATTGACTTATCACATCTCGACTCAGCTCCTACGTGGGAAGAGCGAGACTTTCCAGGCTTTTCCTGTCAGGAGTTACGTGAGGCCCTCAAACCCACGTCTAACACTAGCGCCCCCGGCCCTGACCATGTCACATGGCGGCTGCTCAAACAGGCGATTGGAGAACATGATTCCCCGGTCGCCAAGTCCCTCATCCGCTTATTCGATGCCTGCATCAAGCATGGTGTCCACCCTGATCATTTCAAGGAGACGATATCCGCTATCATCCCCAAGCCCAAGAAACCCGATTATTCACTGCTCAAGGCCTACCGGCCAATTGCACTGCTCAATGTGATAGGCAAACTGTTCGAGAAGATGATCGCGTCTCGGTTACAGTTTGACGGCATCAAGTATGGCCTATTTCATCCTTGCCAGTTCGGCGGCACCCCCCAGAAGTCCACCGAAGATGCTGGCACGTTCTTGGTTCACATGGTACGGGAGGCGTGGTCCAAAGGTGAGGACACCTCGTGCCTGGCTTTTGACATCTCGCAGTTCTTCCCATCGGTCAACCACCGGGCCCTTGTGGAGATTCTACGCCGGATGGGATTTCACTCATCCTTAGTTCGCTTTTTCGAGTCATACCTCGTGGGGCGTTTTACGAAATTCAAGTGGGGCCCGGCCATCTCTGGGCTCTATGACGTCACAGTTGGCGTCGGTCAAGGCTCCGCCGCGTCTCCCATCCTGGCGGGGCTGTATATTGCTCTTCTACTGCACATTCTCGTCCCTGTGAACCGTGCATCCCCAGTCGATTTGGCCGTCTATGTTGATGACGGGGTCTTCGTCATTTCCTCGGAGTCCCTCACCTTCAACACAGACGTCTTATCCAGATATTACCAGCATATGAGCGCCGGCTTTGCGGCGCTCGGACTCAAGATTGAACATGACAAGACGGAATTCATACATTTCACGAAATCCGACCTTGCTCGCCCTCGCATCGACCTGGGCGAAGCTCCGTACACAGGCGACAACCTCCTTCCCCCACAAGAAGTTTGGCGCTACTTAGGTTTTTACTTAGATAGGCGGTTGCTTTTCCATGATCACGTCTCCTTCTATTCCACACGTGCTATTTCAAGCGTCCGGGCTATGCTTATGCTCGGCAACTCTGTTCGAGGCATCTCGCCAACACACAAACGACTCCTGTATCGCTCATGTGTCGTCCCCATCCTGACCTACGGGTTCCGCCTGTGGTTCCGTCCCAAAGGCCACGGCGTCATTGGACACCTTAAGAAGATCCAGCAAGTTCAAAACGTTGCCGCCAGGTGGATCACCGGCGGTTTTCGCACCACGCCCATCAAGGGCCTAGAGGCTGTCGCCGGCCTTGTCCCAGTATTTCTGTGGATACGGCGACTTTTCAAGAGATCATGCTACCGCGCGAGGACGCTCTCACGGTCGCACCCCACACTGTCCATCTTGCCATCGACTCACTGGCCTAGCAACCGCCTGGCTGTTAGGTCCACCCACTCGATGCAGCCGGACGACACTTACCCGTCGCCGATCAAGTTTATTCATCAAACCGCTTCACACGTCACTGAAAAGTTTGCCATTTTTGATTCAGAGGCCAGGCCCGGTTCCCGCGTCATCGACCTCTTCTCTCATCGCATTCGCGTTGATACCGATCACCCAACGAAGAATTCGGATTTGTTCCCTCAATGGCTCACTGAATTCAAGCGTTCCTTAGGCATCCACCTATCCGACCCCACTGGGCTCACCTTCTTCACCGATGGATCCGTCCAGGATGACCCGACACTACAGACTGGAAGCGCTTACGAGGCCTATTATTTGGGCCAACGCGTCACATCGGTCAAGCATTCCTCAGGGTTCGCTGTCTCCAACGACGTGGAGATGTTCGCACTCTCCTCTGCTCTGCGATGGGCCTGCGAAGCGGGCACCACGGTTATTCATGTCTACTCGGACTCGGAATTCTCCCTCGGGGCAATTCTTGACACCAAAATGCACTCGCAACAGAAAATCAGCGTAGCCACCTGCAAATTTCTCAGACGGTGGTTCCTCCAAGATGCTTCCCGCACCCTCCACCTACATTGGTGTCCGGGGCATTCCGACATTGCCCAGAACGAGTCGGTCGATAAACTAGCTAAGTCAGCCTGCATTCCGCACACTGAACGCAGCCGACGCGACTTTACATTCGCCTACTGCCGCAAGAAGGCCTCTGCGTCCATGCGCAGGAGCTGGCGGGACCTTACCTCCCTGCCAGGCGGCCTTGGGCATCAATTCCTCATTCACGGGGTTAAGTCGTTCCCGTCCCACACCAACGGTGGCGGACATGTCATGGCCGCTCAAGGCCTATCCAATTCCATGACGGCTCGAGTCACACGCGCCCTCACAAACCACGCGCCTATGGGCGAATACCGCACAAGGTTCTTCCCTAGGGAGGGATCGCTGTGTCGCAGGTGCAACACCCCGCACACCAGGCAACACATCCTGTTCGAGTGCCCGCTCTACACCCGTAACAGGTCCAAGATTTCCAATCTCCGCATGCTCGCTCAGTCGCCCAAGGGCTTCGAGTGGTTATTCAAGTTCCTCACCGACAACCCCAGGGCGTTCACATTCGACCACGCCCCTTCGGATGTCCCCTTAGGACCAGGGGACGACTTCCGACCCCCGGAAGACCCCCTCCACCCTGACACCGGCGACGGCCGGCCAAGACAAGGCTTCCTAGACGACCTCTGGGCAGTCTACGTGAGACCCGAAGACGTATGGCATAGGCGTTTGGACTAGCACGTCCCCCCCCATATTTTCTTTTACTTAGTATAGTCCCTTACCCGGCTCCCCGTCTCTTACCCAGACCCCTTGGTGCAATTTCCCACAGGTTACGCACGCAATCATTAGGCTTTATGTAGGTTACCTAGTATTTTCATCACGGCCTTTCTAGTTTAGTTTCATCGCTCATCCGCTCTCTGTGTAGTCGTACATAGACACCGCTCACTCCCTATCGGGAGCGGTATAAAAATGTCACCTGATTAAAAAAAAAAAAAAAAAAAAAAGCAATGTCTTCATCGAAGAGCGGGAGGCGGGAGTGCCACGGTCAGTTGATCAAAAATTCAAACCCAGTCGGCCTTTGACCTTTGCCGAGCGTGATGTCACGCGTTCAAAGGAGTGGAGTTGGGTCGATTTTCACTGATTAGTTTATAATTCTACAACACTGGCACGGGGAGCTTTCTAATGTTCCATAAATCATTATCGCACCTATTAGAAACTTTTTGTCTGATACAATTTTAGCCAGATGATGGGGAAGCAATTTGCCAGGCATAACTAATGTTTGGTGTTCAAAGGAGTGGGGGATAACTGTAGGTTGGCCATCAACTTCAAGTGTTTCATCTTCACAACACCGAGGATAACGGTACTCTCAGCCAGTCTAATCTTCTCCGCACTCAAATTTCCAGAGCGGCACAGTCCACAGAAAATTGATTTTCACGATTCTGCGTTAGTAAGTATTTCTGCTTCTGATTTAAATGTGGGGCACAGGTTACAGCTAAATTCAGATTGATAGCACAATTCGACCAGCGTTCCACACGAAGCAAATATTTGGTTTTGGAGCTAAACAAATAAAAATATTACGGTAATCTTTGATGTCCCAGGTTTCCAACCTCATCCAAAATTTGAATTGGGGGGGTTGGGGACAGGGAACTGCTGGGCTAAGGCTTGCTAGGATATGGAATACAAATAGTGCGATTATGGGAGTAGTATTACCAAAAATTGTAGGCAGGCAGAGTCAGGGAAAGATCTAATCTAATCTATTTATTTAGCTCCAAAACTAAATATTTGCTTCGAGTGGAACGCTGGTCGAATTGTGCTATCAATCTGAATTTAGCTGTAAGTTACAGCGACCCTTAGGCGATACAGACATATCCCCAGCATTTAGGTATATCCCTAGTTTATCCCCAGGGCCGGTTCACGGCGCTCCACTGTCAAGGACTGACCTCAGTGCACCGCGCGGTGAAGGGGCGCCTCGGCGATGACCTTGCTGTGTTTCATTGATGAATGGGGATGCTTAAATTATCCTAAGCATACGTGGCACACCTATGGGTTCCTCCGCATGATAGAAATGGGTGATTCGGGGATTCCAAGCTGATGTAACTTTGGAAGGTCTTCGTGCGGGGAATTCGACGGCCTGTTTTATCAGCGTATATATGAACCTCTGGTGCGCAGTGATCCATTGAAAAATCTCTCGCTGATACTCCCGCAGCCAGTTGTTGTGTCATGAATGCCGCCAAGAGGACGCGGATGCTACCAGGACTACTTTCCGTATTGAAGCACCCAAAATAAATAACCTCGAGGGTCCGCTATCTTCCAGAGGTCTACCTCTGGGGCATGATTGTAGGTGTCGCGGCATACCCGAATTATCCCAATCTTGGCCCCAAACCATCCGGTCAAGTCGGGTTATTCCGCAAAAATTAGGGCAAAGCCGTCGTTATCCATCGAAGACTAGGATGTGTTGGAGACGCGCGTCATCCTATGTTTATCGCAACACATATGACCATTGTAAAATGATCGTATCTCAGAATTGGTAGTCCCATGTACGCGGAATGAGATGGCTGAAACAAAGCCAAGCGACCCCCACAAACCACACCAGTCCCCTCCATCCATCCGAAGATTTGCCCAGATCCTATTCCCATAGCCCCAGGCTGCCCAGAGAAACAACCTCGCACTTAATCATTTCTGCGATGGCCGTCGAAACCCGGACATTCTCCGAGACGACGACCTATAAGAATCCTCCCCAGAATCGATATTAGTCCAGCTGAAATCACCCGGCCCATCATGGAGCCGAGACTCGCCTTCCTCGCACTCTCGTGCTTCGCCCTTGCGTCCGCCCAGCAGATCGGGACGCAGACCACTGAGACTCACCCCAAGCTGTCGTGGCAGAAGTGCACATCAAGCGGGTGCACAGCACAGTCAAGTGGAAGCATCGTGCTGGACTCGAATTGGCGATGGCTGCACACGACGACCGGATTCACCAACTGCTACACGGGGAACACGTGGGATGTGTCACTGTGTCCCGATGAGGCGACGTGCGCGCAGAATTGCGCCCTCGACGGCGCGGACTACTCCGGAACGTACGGGATCACCACGAGTGGCAACGCGCTTACACTCAAATTCGAGACGAACGGCGCACAGAGGAACATCGGGTCGCGAGTGTACCTGATGGCGAGCGACACGAGCGCTATGAGATGTTCAAGCTCCTGAATCAGGAGTTCTCATTCGACGTCGATGTCTCCAATCTCCCATGTGGGCTCAACGGAGCTCTATACTTCTCGGAGATGGATGCCGATGGAGGGCTGTCGAAGTACCCGACGAACAAGGCTGGGGCGAAGTATGGGACAGGATATTGTGACTCGCAGTGCCCTCGGGATCTGAAGTTCATCAATGGCAAGGTACGATTGATTTCATTCCTCTGATGATTTCAGTTGCTGACATGCACACTAGGCCAACGTCGAGGGCTGGACAGCGTCCCCGAATGACCCTAATGCAGGGGCGGGGAACTACGGATCATGCTGCAATGAGATGGATGTGTGGGAGGCCAACTCCGTGTCCGCGGCATACACCCCCCACCCGTGCACTGTCGACGGCCAGACGCGATGCAGTGGGGACGACTGCGCGATCGACAGCCGATACAGCGGAGTCTGCGACCCAGATGGGTGTGATTTCAACTCATTCAGGATGGGCGACAAGTCATTCTACGGCAAGGGCCTGACAGTCGACACGAGCTCCAAGTTCACGGTCGTCACCCAGTTCCTGACGGCAGACAACACCACGACGGGGGCATTGAGCGAGATCCGGCGTCTGTATGTGCAGAATGGGAGGGTGATCCAGAATTCGAAGGTGTCGATCCCGGGGATGGATGGATATGACTCGATCACGGATGATTTCTGCAGTGCGCAGAAGACGGCATTCGGGGACACGAACAGCTTCGCGTCGAAGGGGGGGCTGGCGGGGATTGCGAAGTCATTTGCGAAGGGAGTGGTTCTTGTGATGAGTGTGTGGGACGACCACGCTGCGCAGATGTTGGCCTAGTGCATCTGTGACATTTTCGAACATCCGGTTCGGTGACATCGGGACGACGTTCTCTTCGACTCTGGGCGGTCCCACCGGGGGCAACAATGGTGGGAACACCGGTGCGACTCAGTCGAAGTATGGCCAATGGTGAGTCCTTGTCCTCTTCGATGTTCTTTCGCCACCGACTCCCAATCTTCTAGTGGTGGGATTGGTTGGACTGGCCCAACTGTCTGCGCCAGCGGTTCGACATGCACGGTGTCCAATGAGTACTTCAGCCAGTGCATCTAAAGCCTTCGGGCGAGAAGTTGCTTATAACCACTGTATTGAAGTATTTATGAAACCAAATACGACATTGAACTCTTTTATTTCCACACCACAGCTTGGTTCACGAATTCCAGTACCGTTATGATTGGGAATGGCGACTACTATTTTACAATGCAAGGACCCAAAAACCAGCGAGCGAGTAATCCCCTTCAAGCTTTGGGTCTGTAGACCCTCGGTTCAGCCCCAGGACAGCTCGGTTGGTAGATGATTAAATATTTATAGAATTTACATAAAGGTGCCGGCTCAACGAGCTACGGTCTCAGCCTCTTCAATGAGGCCCAGAGCGAGCTAGGCTCACAACCGGTGTGTTCCTGTAGTTTCGCCACTCTGATCATCAGCCGAGAGTTGACAATTGCCGAAATAGCTGCGGTGGGTCTAACGAGAATCATTGGTTTGGCGTAGAGATTTGTGAGGATCACTTACGGCAACAGTACGAAGCTTGTCGAAGACTGGAATTCCAAATTCAGCTCGGTGACAGCTTACGCTAGGACGGCCGGCTCACATTAAAAGTAATTGCGAGTATTAATGCCAAGATGCGGATGGCTGATTTCCGAGTCAGCATTAGGACGCTATACAATGATAGGACAAACCAAGAACTGCCTATGTTGGGTTTAGCTCGGGTTCAAATGTATTATGAGCCACGTACTGCATACATTGCAGCACCATCGCGGTGCAATGCAAAGATCAGGTCGTGGTTGGTTTTGCGGGGTCTCGCCATTGCATTTAAAAGTACGAGGGAAGTAATTATGAGATCAGAGCCAGTCTGATGGTGTGTAAGCTCCGAAGTAAGTGCACAACAAACTCACGATCAAACCGAAAGCGGTGGGAAGTCGCCAATTCTTGAATTCAGCAAAACTGCAAACCATTGAAACATCCGAGTTAATGAGGAACTCTGGCAAAAGCAATGTTAGTAACCTCTATACGAAAAATTTGATGCGTCTGTATTACTTGTATCCATGGTCATGCATTCCACAGCAAGGACGAAGAGGACAGGGATGTATATTATCGAGATAAAGATGAGCAGACGAGCAACAGTCTTTCTCCTCTCCCATAGATTAAAAATTTCCCAAGCAACGATAGCTACAAGAATATATGCCAATTAGGTGAAACCCAAGCATATTATAAAAGGATATCACGTACTTTGGGTGATTGCGATAACAATGCAATTGCTCAAAAGGAACGTCCACATGAAAGTTTTACACCTTTTGAATCGTAAATGATGCGGACGTGAGGTGAAGGTTGCGAAAGTACCTCTAAAAGTTCGAAGGATGATGCCTGGTGAGACGGTTCATAAAAATAAAATCTTACAGTCGTAGATATGGTGTGGGTACCACTCAAGTCTGGTCTCGGAATATTAGCTCAGTCTGATGACCAATACTATCAAAGAGCCCACAGTATGCTGTGAAGCAAAAAATTGCATCTATAATATATCGGTTGGAGACGTATGCAGCCTTCGCAATAAACGGGAGCTTTGAACGGGACCAAATGTAGAGAGCTTCGGAATCGAGAGTAATAGCATGGTCCCAGACCGTCAGGGCCAGGCTAAATGCTGTAGTCCACTATCAATGACTGATTTCAGCGAGAAATAACAAACGACATGCCCGAGAGGTATTCTGTGGCGCGGACAACAGCCAGAGACATCCGGTTGTGAGTAGGTAGCACACAAGATACGAGCTGAGCTGAGCCTGGCTGGGAGGTTATAACGTCCTTTATCTGGAATTCATCATCAGATTTTGATCGTTATGGCTACTCCTTGGAGCGCACTGTGAAATAGTAGTGATGGTTTGGGACCAAAAGTAAGATGGCCGGACTCACACATCAGCCTAGAACAGCGCTTATTGTCTAATGTTAAGGCGGCCCTACTGGGAGCTCTTCGGGCATATATCACATTTCTAAGCTTAATTGTCACCATTATCGTGCATTTGCGATATTGCATAAAGGCAGTCCTGCGCTAAGTATTTTGGCTGGCGGACAAGCCGCTACGCACACCTCCTGGGAGACCGTCCTACCCGATCAATCAGTCTGATTGATGGGAAAATGGAGTATGAGCATGTATCCAAGGCCAAAAGGAGGAACTCAAAGGCGGTACCAGCAGTGGACTGTGGACGTGATTGGGGTGATAATATCATGATTACACCTGTTTTGCCAACTAACTAGTACTGATATCGACTAATCGGTTGTGGACTCTCTCTTTTCTTCGCCTACCATGAACATAATTTCACCGCAAAAGAGCTATGGAAATCTAAATCGGATACACTGCGTAGGTGATCGGGCTCAGATAACGGCGCGCGCACTGCCACGCAATCGGACAGGTATTTTTATTTTTCGTTCCATCATGATTGAGGCATGATTCTTCTTAGCAGCATGGTGTTGTGGTGATACTAAATACTGTTCGGGCGATGACTCGGCACCTTAATGGGCCCGTCGATACGCGGCGAAGAGACGCCTTGTTGATCAATGGGAATGTTTCAATCATCATAGCCATACCTATGGGGTGACTCCCTGGGACTCCTCTGAAAATTTATTGTGGGGAAAAACACCCACGAACACTGCCTTTGCTGCATATGAGTACCTGGTATGTGCCTTCACCATTAGAATGTCTCGTGTTGACGCTCTCGCAGCCGACCCGTGGGTACCGTGGATATTGCCTAAGCCGCTTTATATGATCGGTTTCAAGGCATCCACTCGGACCACTCCCATTCAAAAATAGCTCATGAAATACCCTTTGAGGATCTGCTACTGGGAATACACCTCAACAACCTCATTCTTGATCCTACAGACCGAGTCGGGCCACCAGTATCCGGCTGCACGGTCGACAGTGGTACAATATCTACAACCAAACCGGGTACGGCTTCAATCCGCTCAGGACGAGCGGTATGCAATTCTATGGAAATGTTCTTTCTATCGACGTGAGATCGTTGATTCTCTTCCCATCCACTTTGCTACCGACTCCAGCGTTCTATGGTTATCTGGGAACTCACCACCGGTGGTTCGCAAGTGCAACAAAACAATACATTCACCCGATCCACAAGATTCTGAGCTTAATTCAATACAAATTTATGTCCATCCGGAAGCCGACCTTATTCAACAATCACGGTAACCCCGTTAAACTCTAATATCGGCGCCGGACCCGCCTACCACACCCGACCCATCAGTCCCTACTCCGGAAAAAGTGATAAAGCCAAAAGACGCACCCCAATCAGATGAAATCGGTCCACGTTCAACTCCGCGGTGCCCTTTTGGATGAACACATCCGGGCTCAGCGTGACTGAGAAGTTCTGGTACGGCTTCCCAGGTATTTCATGCAACACCGGCGCGAACTGGCCTGTGAACAGCACAGTGCCTATGCGCAGCCCTGGCGGAGTGCAAGGCGTGTCTGGGCAGGATAGAAGCCCAATGGCGAGCCCGACTTCGCGCGATCCTTGGATGCTGTTCTGGAAGCGAGAACAAGAAAACACATGAGGCGAGTGCATAGGCAAGGAGAGAATGTGCGGGGCGGATGACCTGGACAGTAAGCGTGCTCCCAATCTTCACATGCGTGCCATTAGCTGAAGCTCCGATGAAGCTGCCCCGGGCTTTGGCAGCGGCCAGCGAGTTGAGGACAACCGCGAGGGTGGTAAGGAACCGCATGCTGAAATTCTCTAAGGCCCCAAGCTGCATGGCATGGGTTATATAGCGTGGGCTACAGTGCAGGCGTCATTGATGACATGACCAGCACGCCACACGGCGACTGCTCCCCAGTTATGTACTCTATTGCAGGGCTCGGTCATGGGGCCTGACAGCCATGTATCGTGAACGGCCTGTCGAATCTATACTTTGATGCCCATCTATGTACATCTCTCCGGGAAAATTCAAAACTATTTAACTCCAGACTACTCCGCTTTCATATCCATTTATTACTTACCATATCCCGAGCCACTACGCACACCACCACACCTACCATAATCACTTCCACACCCACTGATGGGCGCGCTCTCATCGTCTTGAGTCTAAAGCGCATAGTCAAACGTGTTCCGCCGAGCCAAGAAGTTTTTTGTCTCAAGATTATATATTTACAGGTATTGAAATGCCACGGACACCACAGACCCGGAAGAAATCCCAAAACACAAAGATCACGACTCCAGCATGGTAAATATCTCCAGAATTGGAGGGAAACAAAATTAATCGCTCAAGTGTCACTGAATCCCTCCCCGATTGCTGCTAGGACAAATTCAAACCTCAATATTCAGTCCTAAGGGCACTGCCAACCCAAAAAACTGAGGATTGTTTTATCGGATAGCACGTTTACATCACGGCCGCTCTAGTCTAGATGCGGGTGAAATTCCACATCGCATTCATATCATCTCCGAACGTGAGGGTAATCTGCACCATTCTTATGAGTTGAGTATATGAAAACAAACGTAGATGACCCACCGGGAGTTCAGATGAAGACTCCCCGCCATCGACCGTCCACGTCAAATTGCTGCCAGGGTAGCGGATCTGGAGGCCAAGTAGAGTGGGCATCAGCGGTTTAGCGAGCACATTGGGAGGCCTACGCGGTAGTATGAGTCATCGTCCCAAGTCTGTATCTCAAATTCTGTAGCATCCCCAACGACTACAGGTGCAAACGGCTGAGTGAATAATGAATTTCAAGCTGGAATTAACTGAGTAACATGGACAGTTACCTCATCCTTAGCACTAGCGAAGGAGCGTTTCTGTACATTCTGCATTATGAACCCTCCCCCTGATTTAACGATGTCCCACTGGAATTATCAGTATAGACAAGGTACAAAATGTCGCGAAAACTCACGACCGCAATGCCCTCATCATTGAGCAAGGGGGCGACGACAATGTTGTTGGAGTTGGAGCTGGGCTGCACGAATGTGTGCCCGGACTCAATGGGTCCTTGAGCGACATTCGTGATCATATAGCGTCCAGGCGAAATTGTCTAAGATGACCCATCTATTAGCTTTGGATACACCCCAATCATTCACATGAACGTACTTGGGACAGAACCCCAACCAGGCCCGAGGCAACGATGAAGCAAGCGGGGAGAATCTTTGAGAACATGAGAGGTGCGTGAGGGAAGGTGTAGGGAATCAAAGGAGAAGACGGCTGAATTTTATACTCGAGAGGCCACCGGGGGTATTTGGGTGATATGAGAGAACCATCTTCAATTAGAAAACCGGGGCGAATACTATTAATCGGCTCCGGGAATTATTCCGGGGGCTTAAGTTAGTTACTGTCGGCAGGTCACCACGACTTGTTTGAAATAAATCCGATTTTTTTTTGAAAACGAGCAGCTGAACATGGGGTGGCCTTGGGTTGCTGGGTGATATCAGAAGTGGCCTTTGTTGCTGGGGGGATCAATAAATCCCCTTCGTAAAGGATATATCTTGTTTCAGGGTAATGGCGGAAGCGCCACTCGAGTTGACACAAAATCTGAGGAAGGCCGTGGAGTTGTTACATCTGAGATGCTCTCAGCATGGCTGTGCTGCCGATATCGTGCGTGAAGCGCTCGGCTTTGGGCCAGCGTAGCTCCGTTGATACCACTGCCGGTCGAGTGCAAACGAAGACGGTCCAAGGACTCAGGAAAGTTTAGGAACAAAATAGTACTATACACCACCGCGCACTACCATTACACCTGCAAGGCACTAGATATTTGAAGGTGTCGGAATGGGCTGGCGGACTGAGCGAGGAAAAGTAGGAGAGGTCGCTGAGGACCCTCGAGGTTTATATGACGCTTTCGTTTTCGACTCGGAAGCCCAACTGGGGTATTCGGAAGCGGCCGAGGCAGCGGTGTTGGTTATTAGGGCTGCCGCCAAATAACAACCGAAAAAGACTGACAGCCCCCTAATAAGCGTGTATCAGTGTACCTATTATTTATGGATGGTGTTCAAATTGTTGAACACTGGATGGCCGAGCCTTGATCCGACATTCCTTAAGTCGTTATTTTTACTCGTATCCCTCGATTCAAAAAACCCCCCCCAGTTACGACACAGCAGGAGTCTTTGAACGTCCATTTTTCAACACTACTACAAACGTCGTTGTGACCCAATCGATATTTCCATCTTGTGCTGCGTCCTCTCTCGCCTGGCCTTGTTGGTAGGTGTTCTGTATTGCCGCGCCGCTGGGGCTGGGCTGCGGCCGCGAGGGCCGGGGAGTGTCATGCACATCTTGGAACCATTTTGGTCATCTGTTGAGGAGCCGCCCGGGCCGGCAACTTTGCCATCCATCGTATACCACCTGAGCACGTCCGAACCCCCATAAGACTTCAAGAAGGCACAAAGAACCAAGTGTCTCCGTTATATTTCCGAAACGTCTCGAGCTATTTAAGATATGGAATTAGGCGTCTTCCATCGGGAGTTGGATCGTTCCCATTGACCACTATGCTGCTCTTCGCATCGCTTGCTTTTGTTTTTTCAATCTGCCAGGCCGTCCTAGCGTCTTCTCGGACAAGCGCTCCACCAGGTGCTATTGTTGTGCGTGCTGGTACCAACACCGCGGGGGAGTTCGCTACTGTTTCAGCCGCCATAAACTCCCTCCCCAATGACAGCTCTTCACGCTCAATCTTTATTTATCCGGGAACGTACAATGAGCAGGTTTACATCACACGGACCGGGCCGCTCACGGTAGGCGGTCCCATAGAACCTTTCATTAGCTGCACCCTAACCCAATTTCATGTTTAGATCTACGGTTACACAGCGAGCACATCAACCTACACCGAAAACCAGGTGACGATCCAAGCTGGTGTCGGTGCAAGCACAACTATATCCGATGACGCCAGCGGCACACTGCGCGTGCACAAAAATGATTTCAAAATGTACAACGTGAACGTGAAAAACACTTTTGGAGTCGGTACCCAGGCTATTGCGATCAGCCAGTACGGTAGCCGCGTCGGTTTGTATGCATGCGGTTTTTATGGGTATCAGGATACGTTATACGCCAACCAGGGGACGCAAGTGTATCTGAAGGGCTATATTCAGGTCAGTGAAGATGGCATTATGAATTACGTGTTCCCAGGCTGACCTGTAACGGATAGGGCGCTACTGATTTCATCTTTGGCCGGCTCGGGTTGCATATTTCGGAGGCAACACCATCGCCGTGTCTTCGGCCGGGTGGGTGACTGCTAGCGGGCGCCAAACAAACGACGGAGGAAGTTGTAAGCCTTGCGATTCCTTTTGTTGTATATCTCTTTTCTGAGCTCGCTTTCTCATAATCCAGATGTGTTCAACCAAAACACTATCGTCCTTGCTCCTGGAGCTGCGGCTAGTACTACTCGGGGATACTATCTTGGTCGCCCCTGGGCAGGTTTGTGTTTTATTCATTGATTCATTACATGGTCTCAACTACATTTTATACTAGATTTCGCCAAGTAAGATTCCCCAACACGGATGGTCAGTTACTAATATGGTCGATTGTTAAGGGTTATTTTCAAAAACACCGTGATAACAGCCCCCATCAATCCTGCTGTATGGTCTCCTTGGAGTGCTGCCACGCCAAACACAGATAATATACTATTCGCCGAATACAACACCACTGGGAGCGGTGTTTCGGGGGTATCCAGGGCGAGCTTCTCCACCGTTCTGAGCGCAAGCCAGGCTGCTGCTTATTCGATTTCGAGCGCAGTCGGCAGTGATTATGCTTCATGGGTAGATGCTGCGTATATTGTCTGATCTTGTTGGGATAGTGGTATTTGTATAACGTCAATCAATCACTAACGTTACCCCATGTGCGCGATGCTCAGCTTGGCTAGGTCTAGTCCAATCAACACCACGGTGGAGGCGGCCGATCCGCCAAGACGCGCTGAACAGCGGATGCGCAGTGTGGTGGTCTGATTGGTCATTGCATGCGCGACGTGTCTATATACTGTCTGTAGGTGGGGTCCAGTCAAGTGATACCTTGGAGGGCCGTACCTAGTCAAAGTTATACATACCCCAGTTGGGTGGCCACATTACCAGAACCTATGGAAATTGATCTGGCTGGCAGTCTCTCCATGCGGCCATATATCCATCGAAATATAATTGATGGGATCTGGTCGACAGCGCGAGCCCAAACCCAAGAGTCAATTTATATGCCCTGCTTGTTGTGCACAAGTCCCGCGTTCTTGGGTGTTGCGCCGCAAGGGCGCCGATTCATCACTCGCGCGACGTGTCGCGGATCACGTAGGTGTGCTGCATCTCATGCCTCGATGGGAAGTGTGCTCGCTACTGGACTCAGCTGAGAGCGTCCTTGCTCTCCTGTCAATTTACGCCAGCACAATATGTATTGCCGGTAGCAATTTATCGGAATCGCTACCGGCATAATTTGACGTCATCCTTCCTTGCGCAATATACTGTGTCATCAACCAACGGCATCAATAACCATGGGCTCACCGGTATCTCATTAGTTACTACTTCGCCTGTGTCTCCGAACGCATCGCGTCTACTATGGATGATGGAGTACACGTCGTGCCGTCACCAAGTCATGGGGTATAATTAAAATAGCTCCTGTGGTATCTTCTCCCGCCATGAATCGCCACAAACCCATCTGGTAAGCCACCCTAAATTTCGAAATGATCACCCTTCCGAACCTGCAGGTCCAGTCTAACATTAACATGCCCATAGCGCTGGAGCCGAAAAAACAGTTACACGATCCGCTCCGCAGTTCACGTCGATCTCGAGGGTCTGGTGATACTAATAATAATAAGATATCTCGATTCCGGGTCATCAAGGTTGCGCCTCACTGGCAGCTCCACGCCTACACATTCGCGCGGGCGCCTTGAGCTCGCCCACTAGAGAACTCTGGCCTTTCGGTCTGGATCATTCACTAGTCGCGAGGGCACGGTGGTGCGCGCTCCAAGTTCGCAGGTCACCCTACCCTGCAGCCCCGCACCATGTGTTGTGTCCGGTTAGCACCCTCCTCTTGAAAATCCCGGGTTTCCGGGATATAGTATTAACCTATCCGTACAAGTTACAACTGCGCTCACCTCAAAATTCTACAGCTAGTGCTACAGTATGGTATATTTGGCGCACTTACGTGCTTCGAATTTAATGCAACAAGCAGAAGGGTCCCCGGTTTTTATTGGGGCAGCCACGTTGTGAAGTGTGGTACCACATTCCTCTAGCCGGTACATTTCTTCCATGGGAGGGTGGAAAACATGTGCCCTGGGCACTCGGCCCTTCCACCTTCCACAGCGACCGGCGGGCCGTCGCGGCGGAGGCTCGGTCAAGCGTAGGCACATTAGACGCGCGGAAATGAAAGTCATGGTCGAGGCCGCATATATACATTGTGTCGACATTACGCCGCATCGAGGTTGGAATTTAGAAAGGTGATGTCACGACCACCCCCAACGTCATACTTTGATTTATTAACATTTCAGTTTAGAAGGCAAAACATGTGGGCGACTTCCACCGCCGCCAGGTTTTGTTGTTTGTACATCGGCCCGGGGGCCTGTGATTGCTGCCTTTCATCACATGGATTACTATGAGGAGTACGGGAAACGGCGCACCCGCGCGCCATTTCCACCCCCTAATGCCCGCTCGGAACTTGATGCAAATTAGTTCTAGTGTTGTGATTGTCAAGATGAGACAGGTCAATTTCTCCCGGCAGGACACATGTCGCCAGCACCCCATAAACCAGATGTGTAATCTCGAGGCTCACCACCAGCAGTAAATTGTAATCGATCATCCAATCAGTTTAATGTGATGTGTGTGATTCAGGCCTGTCAAGGTCCTACCACGCTGCGTTGCATGAGCGGTTATTCCTGGCGGCACCGGATAATCCGGTCGTGGGATTTGGATCCGGGTTCGTCCAACCCTACTGGGGCTCGAGTACGACCCGACGCAAGACAAGCATGCAAATACAGCGAATGTTCTGGGAGTGATGCTGATATGATTCCGATTTGAGTGCTCTCTCTGGTAATTGAAATTAAAAACAATTAGTACATGCCCGCACCAGCAATTACTAGCACCGGTGGCAACCTGAGTCAGTTCGCTGTAAGTAAGTCGTGCTGATCGGCATCCCGCTCCGAAACCCGAACTCCGACTCCGGGCGCTGATCATGAGCAGCCACAGCAACTGCCCATTTGGAGGATCTGCGCAGGAGGGGGAGATATATAACACCAGGGCTCCCACCAGTGATGTTGACATTAGCATTACCACGCTCACAGTCTCACACCTCGGACCACGCACGCACGGAATAGAGCAGAAACCCATTGAGCGTATCGTGTACGACGCCGCGGGGGTATTACATGAAGGCAGGTACGGTGTTTATCTATAGCTACAGTGCAACGGTGCGGGACAGCGCGGAGCAGGGAGAGGGAAGGAGAGAAGGGCGGCATAAAACAAACAGCGGCGTGTGGTGGTGGTGAGTAGACAAATCCAGATAATATCCCCGGGGTCCCTAATGTGCGTGATGAGATGAGATGAGATGGATGCGGTGGTGATGTGGGTGGTTGGTTGATGTGTAGCCAGTCAGTGTCCGATGAAGTCGATCGAAGAAAGTAAGAGATTAGAAGAAAAATGAAACGAGATGAAATGACAGTGGGTTTCGTGTATAATCCTGTCGCGTCGTGATGCACTACCAAAATATTTCGTCAGCACCCTTCGTCCGCGCAAACCAGAAGAAAAGACGCACAATGATGGTGATGATTACATGCCGCCAGCCAGCCAGTGGTATTCGTGTTTCCCAGCGCGGCGCGCATAATTTTAGGTGAGCGTGTGTGATAGCAGCCCCGCCTCATGGTCGTATCTGCCCCGCGTCCTCCCGCGGGGCACACGGCGGCGCCGAACGCGTGTCGTCTTCCTCCTCTCCGTTTCCCCGGGTGGCTGCTCCACCACAGCCACCACCCCCCCCAACCCCATTCTGCCAGCAGCTGCTCCCCGACGCTGGGCTCGAGCTCCGTCCCGTCCCGCGAGATCTTGACCTCTCGGTCGTGGTTCCACGGGTTCCGCAGGTGGCGTATCCGCGCAAACGGCAAGCGCTCCGTGCACAGCCATTCCACCCTAAACGACTCGCCCCAGCCATCCTGCTCCGCGTGGCGCCTGGTCTCCACCTCTGCCTCCGTCTCCTTCACCTTCCCTGTCTCTTTCCTGTCCCAATCTGCACCCATGCCTCCCACCGCCTCCTCATCCACAGCCCCTCGCTCTTCCTCCTCTACCACAGCCTGCAGCCTCGCTCCAGCCCCAACTCCGGCCTCCTCTCCGCTTCCCCCTACATGGCCACGTATCGCCCGGATCGGCGCTGCCTCGTCGAGCTCGAATGCAGATGATTCCGTCGGCGCAGGCACAGGCACGCATCCCCCCAGCGCCCCCTCGAACGTTGGGTGCTTCATGGGCGGCGTCGAAAAACTCATCGAGTGATGCGGGCGGCCTAGCACGGACGGGGCAGACGCAGGGAGACGCGCGGGCGCGGCGGGCGGCGGTGCATGCGCATATGCGGGTGGCTGCTCTTGCTGCTGCTGCGACGTGGTGGATGCGGAGCCTCCTGCGCGCGCGGGAAGAACGTCCGTACTGAGGCTGCGGCCGCGGCGCTCCCGGGCCCACTCGAACTCCCACTCCTACTGCTGCTCCCACTCCCACTCCCACTACTACTCCCACTCCCACTCCCAGAATCGGCACCGGCCCCATCCGTGAGCGGCAACGGCGATTCATCCACGAGCCGTTTCTCCCGTGGCGAAAAGAAGAGATTATCCTTATCCGTTTTCCCATCCACGATTTTACCCGTACCTGAGCGTCCTTGGGGCGGTGCTGGTCGCAGACCCCGATCCAGACCCTGATCCCGTACCCGATCGTGCAGGGGAGGACGACGCGGGCGCGCTCCCACGCGGGCCCACGATACCCGATACTCGCCCCGCGCACTGGGCCCGCCATTCTAATCAACCCGCGATTACACTCGGTTAGCTCAGGAAAAATGAGTCGGGGAGCCAACGTACCTCGCGTACCCGTAAAACTCGCCGCTCTTGTTGACGCCAAAGATGAGTACACCTCGCGTGAAGTGCGGAATGCCTGGTCTAGAATCCCCTCGTTTGCTTCTGCGTCGCCCACAGGCCGCGCTGCACGCTCAGATCCAAGTCGAACTGCCAGCATACCATCAACACAAGTTCACAGGAAGAAATGGGGAGGGAGACTTACTTGCGACAACGACTTGAGGATGAAATACCGCTTCGGAAAATACCGCGCCAACACACTCGACGTCGTCGACGCAGAACTGCTCCCCTTCCTCTCCCGCCCGAGCCACTCCCACCTCTTCTCCCGCGCCACGCATACGGGCGGCGCTCGCATCTTCGTCACTCACACTCACGCTCGCACTGGACATCGACGCCTGCTCCGCCTCGCCATCCACACTAGGCGGCGTCTCTTCGCGGTGCTCGCGTACCCACTTCATGTGTACGCCTACCCCCCTCTGCGCACCAACCCCGGCGGTAAGATCATCGTCCTTGTACCGCGTGCGGCACACCAGGCGCTGCGCGCGCGGGTCTGTAGGGCGTAGCGGTGTCCCGTGGAAAGCATCGATCCCTGCGTGCAGCTGCGCCTCCGAGGCGTAGTTCACGAACGCGCAGTTTGACCGCGCGATGAGGAAGATGGAGAGCACGCCCGCGGGGTTAGCAGCCGCGTCTGTACCGGTACTTGCGGTGGGGGTGGGGTTGGGTGCGTCAGAAGTGAAGAAGCGCCAGAGCTCGTCGTACGCTGCGTCAGAGGGGACATTGCCGACCCACATGACCCATTCTGAGCGATGTGCGGGTGGGTTCGGGTGGTACGACCTGCGCACGACGGTGCGGTGCGCAGATGGTGACTGTGACTGCGACTGCGGGATTAATGGTGGTGGATGGGGGTGTGGAGGCGGTTGTGGGTGTGAAGGCTGATGCGATGGGCCAGGGCCAGGGTCCTGCTCATATTGCGAGCGGTGATGCTGAGGTGTCTGCTGCTGTTGGTGATGATGCGATCCCGACGACGACGGCACTGTATGGCCCCCCCGCAACGTGAGCGGTTCTGGCTGAGGCTGGGGGGCAAAGTAGCTGTGCGTCAGCTGTTGTTGTTGCTGCTGTCTTGCTGAATATGTCGTTGCTTGTGTCGGGTACGACTGCTGCTCGATACTCTGATACTGCATGGCCGGGTACTGCTGTTGTTGCTGCGTCGCAGGGGAAGGGAGGTACCACCACGCGCCATGGGCATGGGCATGGTGCTCCGCGTCCACAGGAGATGTGTACATGTATGGGGACTGGAACACATGCGGGGAGGGTGCGTATCCGGGGTACCCCACGTACGGGGGTGTGGACGCAGTGGGTGAGGCGTAGCGCAGCGCGCCGTGGTGGTACTGCGCGTGCGTGCCAAAGGCGGGGGCGTCCGGCGTGTGGACCGCGGATCCCGGAGGCGGGTAGATGGATGTGGGAGTGGGGGAGTGTGCAGGGTATACGGGGCGAAGGATGGATGGGTACGGAGGCAGGTGGCCCTCGTAAGGAGAGTAGAGGAGCATGGAGTGCTGCGGGGTGTATTGGTGCTGCGGGATGTAAGGCTGCGGGTAGTGTTGGAATGCAGCAGGGGAAGTGGGGTGGGGGCCGGGCGCGGCATAGGGCGGCGCAGGTGTTGTTGCTGCTGATGCACGGGAGGAAGGAGGGCGGGTGTTGTTGGATCGGCGGTGGCGGGGGTGGTCGGACATATCAGTCGCGTCGCTGGTGCCACCCGGGGATTCTGAAAACAATCAGGATCACTCCTAATCATGAAAAATCTAGACCAGGAACGTCAACTCTCCAATCCAACATGAACGAATGCTGAAAAGACCCGTACCACGCGCACCTATACTCTCAGTAACTGCCGGTTTTTCTAAATCATGAAATAAGTAATGCGCATTACGGGTGCGGCACCCAAAAGACCAGAAACGAAAGCCGAAAAGGAACGGGAAGAGAAAGAGAAAGAGAACGGGAGACGAAACGGCAACCAGAAAAGACAACCGACAGGGGAGGGAAGGGGATGGGAAGTACGAACTCGGACGGTTCCCAGCGAATAATATTTTTTCCAACTGGTGGCGATCCGATTCCCACGTGAACAATGACCCAAGCACGTGATACTTACCTGCAGAACTACTGCTGCTGCTGCCACCACCGTGGTCATGGTTGTTCACGACACCTCTGGGCGTCAGCCTCGGCGTCGGTGTGTTCGTCTCCCTTACGACAGGGTCCTCCGTCATCAGCTGTACCATCGCTGCCCGCTGGTGAGCGACCCCGTCGGGATATGCAAGTGCCAAATAGACACGTACTACAGTGGTTTTAGTCTTCTGATGTTATGTGTGCTGCGAGAGCAAAGATAAGCGCAGTGGAGACAACGATAGTCGTTTTGTGGATTGGAATTGGAGATCTCCAGAAGAGCGAGATATGAGGGTATATGTATCAACAAATGTGAGAAGCATGACGTCAACGGTCCGGTGATGTCTGATTACCATAACAGTCATATTTCGGCGTCCAGGGCCTCGTAGGGCCTCGCCGTATAATGATGGCCAGGGCCGGACCACCGCCGCCTCAGGGCAGCGGAAGCAATAGACCTGTTGGAATGTGTACCCTGCAAGGCTGCTAGCGTGAGATCCCCCATCAGATAGCACCACAAATCCGAATCTGGTACTGACGATGTGCAGTACTCATCCCTCCAAGTCACAGCTGGCCGGCGGTAACTTGGCAACTCAAGGTCTAGTCCAACGTCATGGGAAAGCTGCCGTCAGAATTCACTCGCACTTCCCCACCGCCACCACCACTGCCGTCAATCGATCAGATGTATACTTGGAATAGAGGTAATCAAACCTGTTACGTTCTTCCTTTCCTTCATCAGCAACAACGACAACGTGTACAGCATAAAAACACGCACCAGAACAATCCAAGCTGCCGAACATCCTGGAATTTTCAGGATCAAACGAGGCTGGCAGCTGTACCCTAACGCGGCAGCCTCTGCAGGGGCAGCGAACTTGCGCGGGAGCTAGCCCAGTTATAAACGATCCCTCGGTTTCAGATCCAGCAACGCACCTGGCTGCTGGATGACGTCATTCAACGTCATCGTGCCAGCCCGAGCCTGTTCCAAATTCTTCCACCGCCTTCCTTCCCCTGCGGTTCACACCCCGCGCGCGAATCAGCGTCCTCCGATCCGCCCCTTCCGATCCGCCCCCGCCAGCACCCACGCCCTGCAGGTGCGTTCGGGCTTTTTTCCCAGCCGCTACACAAGCCGCACGGACCACACTCAACACTTGAGTCGCCGTGCGGCGTGCGGCGTGCACTGTCCACTCCAGGCCATATCGCCCGAGTGCGATCCCCACAGAGCGCCGGTGGAAATAGCGGGAATAGAATGAAGGGTGCGTGTACGTGTGCATGTACGTGGTGGGTGGGCTGTCGCCCCATCCGGACGCTCACCTGCCTCGCTCGTTCGTTACAGGCTGCGCTGGGCAGCGCGCATCGCATGAGCTGGGATGCCTCGACTCGCACACGGAGTTCTACTCGGGGTCACGCATGGATGCAGATGGAGCGCGGATCGCTGCATGCGGCTGCGTACGCCGCTTGTATGCTCGGGTATAGGATGGACAGCGGTCGCTCGCCGGCGCGGGGCGGTGAGTCGGAGTCGGAGTCGTGCTCGGGTGAGATGGCTGCACACACGCTCGCGACCACGCCCGCGGGTCGGGTCGGGCACATCATATCACATCCCAATGCATATGCCCATTAAGATCGCACATCGATGCTAGGATCGCTTCCATCCGGCCGAGATGGGCTGGGCTATGCTGGCATGGAATGTAGATGAACGGTGGTGTAGTGGTGTGGTGTTGAGAGGTGTTGCGTGTTAGGTTGCAGGTGTTGCTGGTTGCAGGTGTTGCTGTTGTGGCACTCGCCATTCGGGTCACGCGGTGGTGCTTCCGTACGTCCGTATGCAGTCGAACCTTGTCGCACTCGCTAGTATTCCAGATTTGTTTTGTGGTTGGTATCACACAGCCACTGCACAATGTTTTAAAAGACCCCGAAACCCAGCCCGTATGAGAAAAGAAAAAGTGTCCAAAATCGAGTCGCAGAACATGGGTTTGACGTTTTGGCATCAAGCATTAAGCGTCTGGAATCTCGGTTTTAGTATCTATATCTTGAGTTATGACAATGCCTCGAATCATTGGCTTCGTTCCTTACGCTTTAAGCCGCGGCGCGTCTACGAGCCTCGGATGTCACACTCAACTTCTATGTATTCATTTTCGCATTTAGTAGACAAGCACGCTGGGCGGGGCGGCTACTTGGTCAATGGCGCATGGAGTGGTAGATAATGTTATCCTGCGGTTACTGGTATGGTACACGCTTATATAAACCATGGCGGGATCGTCGGTGTCATTTTAGGCAGTTGCATAGACTTCCATAAATGGCGAAAGGCAGACGAAACTACTTGCCAAGCAGGAGAGAGATGCATTGTGTAAGCTGGTGAGACACAAGGTTCGTCCTAATGCCCCCTCGGAACTTGATACGAGTTGGAATGGTTAGGACAAAACAGGACAACAACATACCCCGGCACCCAGGATTTAATCCCACATTCCACCAGCGCAATGGTACCCGGGCCTCCATATAAAAAATAGAAGATGTGATTAGGACGGGACAGGATAGCGACATACTTTATCCGACCACCCTAGATTCCAACCCCACCCCGTAGCACCCTCCACAAATGTATAAATATGAGGATAAATTTAAAATGGAGCGCAGTCTCGACACCGTCTCACCCACTCGAACCGAGTGGTCAGCGCAGCCAATGTGATGTGAATCTGGTACCTTAACCATAGTTGATGTACAGCATGAATCTCGGCCGCATACGTGCGGTCTCTCTATTTCCAGGTGACAGGACACAAGACACAAGACTAAGACGCAAGACGGCAGGCAGGCCTCAGGTACCATCCTATGCCACGTCGCGCGGACCAGACCCCATTGGGCTCGCCGCATGCAGCGATCCGCGCCCTAAACCCAGCGCGAGGTCCGGGCAGAAGCCGGCATGACACGGTGCACCTGTCATGGGCCTTTGGACCTCCCACTTCCTCCCACGATATGACCTATCCACTACGCTGCTTGCACCACTACCTTGTCTATGTCCCCCACCGACGGATCCGGCTGCGCGACTCGGAGGCGGAGCCTGAGCACTCCTCAACGCTTCGGATCCTAATCCTGATCCTGGCTCTCGCCACATGCAGCGATCCGCGCCTCGAAACGCTGACACAGGCGGATAATCTGAGGTCCCGAGTGAAGCTCCGCATCCCAGGCGTCCCAGAGGGTGAGATGTGCGCTGGTCAATGCCACGCGGGCTGCCATACAGGAAGGCCTCCTGGCCCGCGTGCCTATTGTAGTGCGAGGTAGAGGCAGACAATGCGTTGGGGTGGGGCCCTGGGACCTGGCATCGTTAGTCTTTTCTTCTTCCCTTTCCATTTCTTATCGTGCGCTGGTTGTCGACCTGCCGAGTCACAGCAACCAATATAAATCTGGGTGCTATTAGGACGAGCCTGGGGTCTGGGCGGTTCAAGCCTCACGAAAAGATTCGACCTAGACTGGACACCACTCCAAACGAGCTGACTTGCGACTTTTTGCAACTTCCATTTGCCTAAGATGTGACGACGAGAAGTCCAATTTTTTTTTTCGCCTCGCGTCCGCCTGGGGAAATTCCTCATCGGATGGGCTGAACCTTGCGGTGTGTCCACCGCCCAGCGTCGTACCGTTGTTCAGCGCGCTGGCGTTTTTGTATAGGATACTGGCCATAGGGCCCGTGTATCGGCTATCCATGTCATCAGCTATTTTTGATAAATCCACCCTTAACGCTCGTGTGTGTATGTGAGGTCAACTTCAAGACTCAAGCATTCGCGCTCAATTTGAAACCTGCCAGTGAATCGTCAATATACCATGTTCAACGTTAATTTCGAACCTCGGACTCGAAGCGTACACTGGCACTCGTGTAAGCTCTGGAGCCACGCGTGGGTGTGATCTGATCTACTTCGAGGGGGGGAGCATTGACATCCGAACGTTTCGCAGGCAAGCACGCTGGGTGGGTAGCTACATAATGTACTGTGCAGGAAACCAGTGGGTTGTAGTGGTGCATGTAACGGCCGGATACCCTGCGGTTACTGGCATGGTACATTCTTATGTAACCTGCAGCGCGGTGGGATCATCGCTGCCGTTTTAGGCAGTTACACCGTAACTTAGACGGACTTCCCTAAAAAGTAAAAGACGGGCGAAACTGAGTACTTGGCAAGCTGGAGAGCGACACGCGTAGACTGGTGAGACACGAGTCTAATGCCCACTCGGAACTTGATATGGGTTAGGATTGTTCAATTGGACGAGACAGAATAGAAACATACCATGACTCTACCTCGATTTCGCCAGCCCCATGGTACCCTATAAGTACCAGAGGATGTAATGTACGATAGCAAAATACTATACCCGTCACCGGTTCACCCTCCACAAGTATATAAATGCAAGGATGAATCAAACACAGTCTCAAGACCATCTCGCCCACTTGAAAATGATCAGCGCTCAGCGCTAGCACAGCTGATGCGATGTGAGTTTGATACCCCAACCTGTGAGCGTGTCAGAACCACAATTGATGGCAGGAGAGTTACGCGGCTCTCGCGGCCGCATGCATGCGATCTCTCTGTTACCGGGTGACAGGACAAAAGACGCAGGACGGCAGGTAGGCCTCGTGTCCAACGCCGTACGTACCCGACCCAATTGGGCCCGCCGGATGTGGTGATCCGCGCTCCAGGTCGTTGGCAATCCCAGATCCCGAGTGGAAACTATATCCAGCCCTGTGTCCCAGACGGTGAGATGTGCGTTGGTTGATCGCGCGGGCTGCCACGCAGAGGCTCCCTGGTCAGCGTGCCTGTTAGAGTGCGCCAGGGTGGAAGCGCACGATGCGTTGGGGTGGTGAGCGTGGGCCTTGTTATTTCTCCCCTTCCTGAGCCCCTCTGCGGGCATTGGCGAAGTCCAAGATGGAGATGGGGGCTCGGTATGCCAGTGGGGATCTGTGACTCGGTATTGAGATCTGCCTGGCAGCTTGAAGTTCGGTCTGGCCCTGGGTCCTGGCTTCAGTTGGTCTTCCTCTTCTTCTTCCACTCCCCACAATGTGCTACCTGCCAAGCCTCAATCGCCAACATAAATCCGAGTGCTATTGAGACGAACCCAGAGTCTGGACGGCTTAAGCTCCGCTCTGAGAAAATTCAACCTAAACTGCACCCTGCATTAGACAAACCTTACGACTTGTATTCTCCCAGCAAGTGACGAGATTACTTAGCAGTGATGGTCAATAAGGGTGGTCGCTCGCAATGATCGGAGGTAGTACTTGAATCGGAATCATGCATGGCACTAGCTTAGTGCTCCCATACAACAACGTGGTCCAGTGCAACGCACCCTCCAAGTTAAGATCTGAAATGCAAGTTCTGAGGAGCTGGAGCTATCCCTCCTCCGACTCCAAACCGCGCAGTCATGTAGCAGGTACCATGCCTACGAGAGACCCAGGCGCGCCATGTCGGTTTCTCCCGGAGGGGCTGCATTGGTGCGCGGATCGCTGCATGCAGCGAGCCCAATGGGGTCGGATGTGTGCTGCGTGTGACCCAGTCACCAGAGGCGATCGCATGCATGCGCCAAGATTCATCCTATTTCGTGACAGGCACCTCCGCGCCCATTTCTGGGGTCGGAACCGCGTCGCATCGGAACCACGATGACGAACCAGATGGCAGATTTCTCGCTTCAGGTGTGTGGGACTCGAGACTGCATTCGCTTTATCTTGGCACATTTTGAGGCGGTGCTGTACAATGTAGGGTTGAGATATTGGCTTGCTGGCTAGGGTACATTGATTGTTAGCAGTGACTAGGTGCCAGGTATAGCCAGATTTACTTCGTAGTGAATTTGTGCACATGCGTTGGTTGGGTCTGCATCCATAATTACGGTGGGCAGTAACTTCAATGACTGGGCGGCAAATTTTACCGCACCAATGTTCGGATTTGTGTCCAGATGGGGACTTGCAGAGTTTGAAAAGCGTTATTCGACCGTTTTTAATCTGTAGGAGGGGTATTCACCCTATCTTTGGGGCCACGTGTGGATGTGATCTAATCTACTGCGGAGGCGGGAGTATTGCTCAATGGCACCCGATCGCATCACAGTGTGCCGCCGGGATGGACGCATACTGGGAAACTTGAACGCATAATGTGCATGTGGGCCGGAGGGTGGTTCCCGGTGATGATGCAATAATGGAGCGGCGGGTGTTCTGGGACCGAGATGCCCGGTTGCCTCTCTGGCTCGAGAATCGAAAAGACTTCGCCGCTTCACCACAGGGCTGGAACATAGATGTAAGTATGTCATAGCGGTACCAGGATAGGACCGCTGTGCTGGCTGTGCTGCCAAGTCACACCAAATTGATTGACATCAGAGTGTCTTGTTTAGGGAAGTGACGTCATGTGGCTGAGGCTTCTTGCTTCTACGAGTCTGCCATGCATATGGTTGGTAAGCCATCTGTTATGAATTATCGTGAATTAGGTGGACTTCCCGTATTGTCACCCTGCTCTATACATTTTCGGCAAACATTTCACTGCCTACACGAGCTTCCAAACCGTTGGGGGTTCTAACCCCAACACGACTGCTTGCTTTCATATGTCGATGGAAAGAAATACGTATCAGTGTTTCTATTGATAGTAGCACACTTAGTGCTGAATAATCGTATTGTTCGCCCGTGTTCGACGTCCCCCGATTACACCTCTGCCGCAATGGCCCAGCAATCACCGCTATGAACGGGCAGAATAGTCTGGACGTACTGTGTGTTGCCTCGCTGGGTTCCGAACCCGCAGTTGCCAGCACAAATATAATCCGGGTTCGGCACGGTCCGGTTCCGCCTTGAACCGAAGCTCTAGAATGAGGGTACCAGGAGGCGAAACGGCGCACCACCCTTCGCGATGTAGCAGCTCCGGGACTTACATGGCTGCGCTTCGATCAAAATTTGGGGATCCCCGTGGAGCTTTTACATCGAAGTGCGCAAGTGAGCCAAATACACTACGCAAATACATAGGGTGTCGAATATCCAGGATAGGGAAAGCCGGATTAGAACAGAGGCCAATACTATATCCCGAGAATCTGGGGTTCTTGAGAGAAAACGCGCCAACCAGAGAAAACACCCACGACGCGGGTCACAGGGTAGGGGCGACCTGCGAACTTGGAGCACGTCGCCGTGTCGCCATGGCTAGTGAGTTATTCTGACTAGGGGTTAGAGTTGTCTAATGGGTCTCAATAAACGCTCGCGCTGGGCACTTAGTCCCGCGAGCAGGCGTGGAGCTGCCAGTAGGACACAATCTCGATAACCCAGCATGTTATTATTATTACCAGACCCTCGATATTGACATGAACTGTGGAGCGGATCGTGATAACGGTTATTCGGTTCCCGTAGCACAGATTCCAGGCGTCGGCACGTCAGATTGAGCCTGCAGGCTAAGAGGCGATCAACCCGAGCTTTGGAGCGGGTTCGTGGCGATTGTTTACGGGAGAAGATAGCACAGGAGCTATTTAAATATCGGGCCCTCGTGGCTGTATTAATTATGGGGTGGATGTATTCTGTGACTTGGTGATAGCATGGTGTGTATTCTATCATCCACAGTAGTTCATGGTTATTGATACCGCTAGTTGATGTCATAATATCTTCCACGCCGGCGAGGTGACGTCAATTCAGACAGCCGCAGCCAAAGGTTGTGTCATCTCTCCGTCAGCTACAGAGTACCTTCGCTTGGTGGTGTGCAGGATGCTTGATATTGGGTGCTGGGCTTGGCAGCCAACTCCCTTCTCACAAGCTGGGGAACCCGTCGATGATAAATATTGCACTGGCGTAGACCGAAAAATATAAGAACGAAAGTGTTCTGCGACCGCTCTCAGGGAACCCAGCAGCGAACTCCCCCTCCAATTGAAGCAGAAGGCGCCTAGCTACGTGATCTGCGTGGCGTTGCGGGTCATGATGAATAGGCGACGTAACGCGCCCAAGAACGCGGAACCTACGCACAGAAAACCGTCGCGCGCGGAAAGCTAGTGGAGTATCACCCCTTCATAGTGGGAATAAATAACCACGGGTATCGACCACGAGGTTGCGCGTAGGATTAACAGGCGCAAGCTAATAGCATGGTTGTTTCGCGGGTACTAAGCCGTGCGTATGGCTGATGGCTTCAGCTGGCACCCACCCTGGTCGGCCTGTCAAATTAGGTATAGTAGGGGCACAAACATTAGCTGTGAGTACTCAACTCCAGTTGCAGCATTAATTATTGATGCCGTTTCTCCGACAACCATCAACTATGATACATTACGGTCTCTGATGTATTGGGACACCATGTAAATTTCCTATGCTGGGACCGAGCTGGTGTAGACCATTGACCAGCGCTGACGGCACCTAAATCCCGGCGAGGATAACAGGTCTTTGCGTGACCATGGATCGTGCGTAATGAATATGGCCGGGTCGTAGGTATATGAGTATCGTATACATATCCGGAAATAATATTGAGAATCATTATTACGTTCTACGGGCTTCTTTTCATATTGACCGCGAACCCGCGCTCGCGGTGCCAGATATGCCAGGAGATAAAGTCGCCGTGGAAGTGTAAATAGGAATCCAGGTGCGGACGGCAGGCCCAATATGTTGGAAACATGTACGCACTACCCCGGATGCCGGTGTTTGGAATGAGTGTGCGCGGTTGGGCGGTGCGGATGCCGGGCACCGCACGAGAGATTCGGTGGGCCAAATCGGTACTAGGAGCCGAGAGGAGATAAAAATGGTAGGTATTACGTGTCTACACAGGCAGCGATAAGCCTGCTACTGATGTATCACTGGGCGAAGCATCTAGAGCCACGCCAAGGCGTCCATGCAGCTACAGACTGCCGTAGATGGGCCCTGTCTATTACGAACATTTCGGTGTCATGTCCAACGGCACCTAGCATCAAGGGGGCCGGTAGAGCTAAGGCGGAAACAAGGGCGACGGACCGTGTAGTGGATATCATATATAGTGCTGTTGTTCCAGAAAGATCTCACTTCTTTGGCTTGGATCGACCTCTTCGCCACTGGTTCTTCTGACGTATGGTCGGTTGGGGATACGAAGTAGATATGAATATAAATGCCGCCTATTGGAGGCAATATACCACGGGGAGCAATAATACCGAAGTATGACACTCATGTCGGATAGAACTGATGTGGGACCACGAGGCTGAGTGCGTGTGATGGATGAGCCCAGACCATTGAATTCAGGTATTTTGCGCTCCACAGGGCCGCCCGACACGGGTACCGATTGAAATCCCTCCGACAGACGGAGTACAGTGCAATATGTGGCCAGGTCCAGGGTTTATATTCAGATGCTTACAACCCAGGATATCCTGCTTGGTTTGGGGGTAGAGAGAACGAGACAGTCAGGACTGACCCAAACGCGGTCGGGCCCCAATAGTGTTGAGTCATGGCAGTTCTACAGCCTGATTATCCACTCTACAGGAGCTCGGGAATCGGATACCCGCTGGGCCTAATATGCGCGATATCAGCCATGTAGGTCGATTAGTAACATTGCAGCGTCTCCATAACTTGAATTGTCGCGAACAATATCCATATTGACGCACTGCAGCAGCGGCGCGAGGGAGAGTTGTTTGGCGGTTAGGGATTCTTTTGAGGACATAGCCAAACAATTGCAACGAGATTCTCAGGTTGTGTTCGCTGTTTACCTACTCGCACAGGGCAACCTTTTTCCCGGCCGCGGCCCTTCGATTATACCTGTGAGCATTCAACTCCAGTTGGGAGCTAAAGAGCGTCCGTTAGCAGGCTGGAACTATGTGTGGTCGCCCTCCTCTAACATTTCTTCCTTGTCTGAACACGATGAATGGAACGGCTCTTGGAAAACAAAGTATTTTAGGAAACGCGTGGTACGCCTCTGGAACAGATTGCTTAGCGGCATGTGCCTGAAGTCCCCGCTGCGCCTCTGTCTATGAACGGATCAGCGCTTCGCGGTCATTTATACGATCACACGCCTCTACAAATAGCGCATGCCTATTGTTGCCCACTTGGGTGCGCTATCCGAATTCCCCAAACTACCCTGCGGAAATCAAAATTTTGAGGACCATCGTATCCTTGGGTTCTCGTTTCATTGGGGCCGCGAGGCCAAGGGCCAGACGATATGGCTAACGGCAAAAATGCTCTGGACACCTGGGGGCGAACTAGGTGGGGGTGGTGGGCCTGGTATGGTGCGGATGTGTACGAAGCACCGCTTTGGAGTATGGGCTCAGAAACGAAGGGTGCTGCCATAGTGGGTAATGGGGTGGCCTAATAAATCACACGCGAGAATCACGGTGCGCCTAGTTGAGACTAGGAGCAGGAGCCAGGAGAATATGATAGACGTTACGTGCCCATACAAGCAGCGACAAATCTACCAGCAACGTACCACCAAACTAGGGCCAAGCCAAGGTATCCACACACCCTGGACACCTCAGAGTAGCTATAATGGTGGGGCGCCGGCAGGGCAATAGGTCCCGCCTGGATCTGGTGGTATTGGTTCGTTCCATTACGGGTATTTCGACATTCACGTTGAAGCAGGGCCGGAGACCGAAGAATGTGGATGAATTGCGCAGGGCGCAACTGCCTGGCATAAAACGAAAACAAGGGTGACCGACCGTGTGGTGAGTTTAATATGATGTATATGGCATATCTAGTGCTGTCCAGCAGGCCCTAGTTCCCAGGGCCCAAGTGAGGGGGGCGCCTTTGTTGGTCTTTCATCACTGGTTTCTCTTGGCAGATAGTTTGGCGAGGAATATAACGCACGAATACGATATGACACGAATATGGGTGAGTAGAAACACCTGTTAAGCATTTTTGGAGATGCTTTAGCACAGGGAGATTAGTATTAAATTCTGATACTTACATTGTAATACTGATATGAGCATGTGTGATAAAGAACCAACCAGATTTATACGCTCTCCGCTCCACAGGGGTGCTTTGAATGGGATAACCAATGGGGTAGCCTAATGGGCTGGGGAATGCGCATGGGAGTAGTTGAGACATAGTCGTCGATGCGGCGACTGATATTGAAATCTAGCAGAAATGCGGATGGAAACAAGGGGGTCGAATTACGGGGCGACCAACCGTGTGGTCTGCGATGCGGACGACTATTGCACGTGTTGTGCCGCTGTCCCATAAAGACCTAGCTCCTTCGGGGCCAGATCGAAAGAATGTACTGCTATTGCTGGCTTTGGGCCGCTTGTTTATCGACGGACAGCTGGGTGGGGAATATGAAACTATGGTAGGAAACCCCAACCGCTACCCCAAATTGATATGCAATTTTGTGGATTTTGAGCCCAAATCCATGCCTATTGTCAAAATCCGAGGTCGAGTGCCTCTGTCAGACGCCTCCAACAAGATCCGCATCTACAACGGCTTTAGACGACACTTCCGTACCTCGATTTTGTGGTCGAGAGCAGGCACTTGGGGAGTTTCAGGGGTCCTAAGACTCATACTATTACGCTCCGAGACCCATTTCGAACATGTTGATATAGGGCCGCGAGCTGAGCATGCGTAAAAGATAGAGACCACTAGATCCGGACCCTGTGCGCTCCGCAGGGCTGTCCAGCACGGGCACAGATAGAGGTTCCCCCGATGGGTGTATAAACAATAGGATCACCTAGAGAGTTTTCAGCCAAGGTTCAGGTATTTAGAGCCCGCAGCGGCATCCGGATTGGTGAAGGGTTGGCAACGTACGGCCCGGAGAGAGGAAACATAGCTACCAGGGCCGACTATATGTGGCTGGATCCCAGAGTTAATGTTCGGTCACTGATCTGCAGCCTGGGATGAATGTTTAGCCACTTTGCGAGTCTGATGCCATACAATATTAGCTGTGAATTCCCCGGTGGTTGAACGCGTTGGGACTCAAGAGTATGACCCTTTTTTTCGTCCTCGTGGTTTGAATCGTTAAGTATGGTGATCAAAGAGAAATCACCCTGACAACGCCGACTCGGAGTGGTGGTTGAGGATAGACTGGTTGTTTGGCTGTCGAAAATAATATTTACCCTTGAGGATATAGTCAAACAATGAGTCTGGTAGCTTGGCGGCCTTATTCGCCGCCCCAGCATTCATATTCAATGACCAATCCAACACGCCCACCGCACTCCCTCTGTTGTCGTCTGTGTGCGTAGTTTCCAAGCTTGTCTCGAGGCGGACATGAGCACTCCCTCAAGCGTTGTTAGGATTCCAGTAATTCACGTAAAGGAGTGTGGGTTTGCAAAATATCCATTGGAATAAAAGGTACAATTCAACTTACATTCACAAGTAAATAATTAAACGTTCGAAGATTTTACGAAAAAACGCCAGCTCGACGAACTACAGTCCTGGCCCTTCACTTAGAAGCCCAGAGCGACTCGGAGTTACAGTTGTGCTCAACGCGAAGTTCCCGCAGTCCCGCGGCTCGAATAATCAGCCGACAGTTGACAGTAGTCGAGACAACAAAAATCGGCCTGGCACGAGTTATTACTCGGAACAAGGTTTTGTAAAGGTTACTTACGGTAGCGCTATGAAGCTTGTTGGAGCCTAGAATATCCAAGTCAGTCTGGCAATAATTCATGCTAGCGCGTCTAACACACATCGGAAATGATTGCGATCGCAAATCCCACGATGCGGATGACTGAACCCTAAATCAGTACCAATACACGATACGATGACAGGACAAACCGAACACCGCCCGCGGCCACAGTCGTAGTTTGGGAAAATGTAATATATAGGTCACGTACTGTATACATCGCAGCACTGTCACGATGCAATGCGAATATCAGGCCATGATCTTTTCGCTGAGGTCTTGCCATCGTATTGAAGATCGCAAGAAAGATGATTAGAAGATCAGAGCCAGCCTACTGTTGATGAGATGGCTCTCAAGTAGTTTGGACGAACTTACGGGCGATTACCAAAGCCAGCCCGAAGCCACCCACTCTTGAAATTAGAGAACCCGCAGAACCTCGCACCGTCGGGGACAAAAGAAAATCTGGTAGCAGCATCAGTAATCCACGTACAGAAAAGTCCAATATTTTCATACTTGAGGTGATACGCGCACCCACTACCGCAGTAACGACGAACGTAGGAATGCATACCAGGGACACGACGATGAGTAGGCGCGAAATGGTCTTTCTCCACTCCCATTGATTGAGGATTTCCCAGGCGACGGTAGCTACGAGGAATTGTCAATTAGATGGGACATGAATGGATTCAAGGCGGAATATTACTTTGGGTGGTCGCAAGAGTGATGCAAATGGTGAGGACGTACGCTTGCGAGAAGACTTTACAGCTATGAAATTAGAAATGATGTGGAGAGGAAGGGGGGTTGCACACATACCCCTACAGGGTGGTACATGATGAGCTGGTAATTCATAAAAACGACGAAAGAGCTGGCCCTCACATATACAGATACGAGATTGATGCTACTCAGGTCTAGTCTTGAAATATCAGTTCATGTTCGACCAATGACATAATAGGGCGCCTACAGTACGCCGTGAATGCCAGCACCGCATCCGCAAAATACCGATTGGAAATATATACAACCTTGGTGACGAGCGGGGGCTTTGACCGTGACCAAACGTATTGCACTTCAGAGTCGAATGTGATAGCATGGTCCCAGACTGCCAAGCCCGGGCCGGGTGCTGAAATCAACTGTTAATCGCCGCCAGTTCCAGCATAGAATAAATGAAATGATACCTGAGAGATATTCTCCAGTAAAAATATTGCGGAAAACGTTCTCGCTGGAGATTGAAGACATCCAGTCGCAAAAGGGGACAAGGCAAGGGGGGAGTCGAAGTCTCGGGAGTTATAACTTTTCGTCCGAAACCCACCCACCATCGTGCATGATTGGGGCTTGACCTCAAGAGCATTTGTCGTATCTGGAGGTAACGATGGGCTCGGGGGATAAGAATCGTGTTGGTAAGACCAATCAAATTATGTTGGCGTCACGTCTCCCACGCTACCCGAAGGCTTATCGCGCCCTGAAATCGCCATAGAGCGGCACTGTCGTTGTTCATGCTTCTAGATTTATCATGATAGATCCTGAACTGAGAGCGGGAAGGATCTAAAACCCATCGCAACATCTTAAGCCCATCCTCGGCCTATCCTTGGCAGGAGGTGCTCAAATCCGTAGGTTCTGTTGATAACTGACAATCCTGAATGGACAAGGAAATCACAGTGTTGAAAGTTGGGAAGCAGAAGTGATCACCGGGATGGGATGTGCGCAATTGATCAGACAGGTCGAAATCCTACATGCTCCTGCCTCAGCCACCATAGCAATGAAATTTAGTGATTGGGGAATGAAATAAACGGCGCAGCCGCTCCGAAGTGTGGAAAATCGCTGCCTGGTTAGGCTAGCCTGAAGTGCGGTTAAACATAGTTCACTGTTGAACAATCATGAACCCACCATGTTGACCGCTCAGTGCTTCCAAAATGATGCACATACTAAGTATAATCGGGTCGGCAGGTGATTCTTTCCGTTTCGTCGCCACTGCTGTTGATTGGTATCGGCGCTGCCCAACTGACAAAGCCGAAAGCTCCACCAGCTTCCACGGTGATAACATGTCAGACATCGCGTCAGCCCGATTGCACGAGCTCCTAGACAAGGTCCGAGGGACTTCGCTGTAGAGCAGAGTATCACTGAGGCTCTGTTCAATTAGAATTTGGAAATTTACCATAGTCCAGGGCGTACCCTCGCGCACGTGGGACACGCAGTCCAAGCTACAACCCGTCACCACACCATTCCGCCGCGCAATCTACTCGAATGAACACCAACTAGCACCCGCGGAATACACGATATCACGATGGGGATGTGATTTTGTTTCAAGTGGATTGTACTATAAATAGCCCAGACGTTGCCCCCGCGCCTCACCGTTGAGAACCGGAGTTATTGTGTTGCACGGTAAAGAGATGTATTGTTGATGCGCGAGGGGGAGGATAATTTTTAGATCGTACGTGGTGGGCCCTAGGAGGCCTGCATAATCAAAGAGTTAAAATCCGTGATTTGGAAGCAAAGATCCTACACGCACAGGATGATCTCGACAGTCGTCACAATTACAGGGATGTACAGCATCTAGATGCGCCGCACAGTCTTGGGGGGCATTATGCTCAGCTTAAACCGCATGCGGAGTGGACATACGGACCATGCCAGGACATCATTCAATCCATCATTGTTAATGCCTCGGATCCAAGCATTTGACTAAAGGCCGTTTGGGGGCGATTGGACCAAATTTTCTGGAACATCAGTGGTGTGATCCCTTGGTAGTCTCGTTAAAATGGATTATCGAGTTATTGCCAGAAGTCGCAGAGTCTGAAGTTACGGGATTATGATTACTGCGTCAAAAATTTGACCCTGAGGATATAGCCAAACAATCGTACTCAGCTTGAAGCGAACCGCGCTCCTCCCCGTCCAGGTCCCGAAAACTCCCAATCATCTTTGTTGTCGACGCCCCGGAACACGGTCTGGTTCAGCAAATGCCTTCCTGAAGCCAATGAATATATTCACCAACGATGGATTTTTCTTAGCGACTTGATGTACGATGTGAAAAACCGCGAACCAGCCCTGTCCACAACTTAGCCTCGGGGAGGATGGAGGGGGAGCGTAGTAGGGGCTCCGAGTAAAGGTGTGACGCTCCACCAATGCAGCTCATACTCCCGAGGTAGCTCACTCAAACCCGCAACCGTATGTTTATTGCTCTTGGGGAATTAATTTAGTCTTACTTCGTTAGGGCGGTGGAATTTGCGAAAGGAGTCAAATGTGATAACATGGTCCCAGATTGATGGGGTTAAACCAGTGCTGAATTCGACTGTTGGTGGCGGGTTCCGGCAGGAAACAACAGAGAATACTACGTGAGAGGTATTGATCGGGAAAGAGGATATGGGTGGCGTTTGCATTAGGTGTTCAGTCGCAAATGGGGGCAACGGTGAGATTTTGAGAGTTATAACGCCTGCCCGGGACCTATCTATGATGAGAAACCAGTTGGGATTGTCGAGAACTCCTGAGGCGTATTCGTCCGGAAATAACGATGGTTGTATAAGGACAAGAGGGTAGGGCCGCGGCTCATCAGATCCTGTTACCATTGTTCCAAGTTGGGTTGTCCACTATCTGGGAATATAATACATCCCAGAACCATCATACAGTGACGGGATTGTTGTTTCTGGGAATTGGCATATCGGCTAGAATGTCAAGGTGCAAAGGCAGATTGAGAGCGGTGAATTACCAAAAGTCGTCATACCATCTCAGACCAATCCGAAGAAGGTGCTCTGATCTGTTGGCTGTCACCATTAGTAACGGCTGACCATGGAAGCTACTCTGGGAGGTGGCGCTGAATCCTGGGATCATACGGCGCTTCGTTTGAATTGATCGGCAAATTAAAACTCTCAACTCCCCGCCCTACCCACCGAATGGAGTATGTGGAATAGAATGGCTGCTAGTCGATATCATCCCAGCCCAACATCATGATTTTGGTGTGAACAGCCCAGGTGTTTCCAACGACCGAAGCTGATAAATTCGCCTGGGTTTCGTATAGGCATGGCGATATAGCGACCTGTATTGATCGAGGTGGAAAGCGGGCAAGCGGGAGTGGCGCCATCGCCGGCGGGGAGGCAGCTGTTCAGTGGTCCGATCGACATCCTGTCAAATCGACAAGTCGATTCACCTCAAAAGCGCGCACTTACACCCTGTCGCTGGCAGTTCCCGCAACCGTTTTCTGACCCATACGCCTACCTGGCATATCGAAACGATACCCCATTAAAGTGGCCACACGCGCCCAGATTGGCGTCATTCAAAGAAGCTCCATCCAAGACTCGCCCCATCAAGCTGTTGTGGTAGAGCGCACGTCACTCGTGTATACACCACCGGTCTGGCAGGGGTATTGTGCTACTTGAACTGACTGCACATGACGAATAGTATTTAAATCGGTATACAGAGGCGGCTCTGTGCACTTGGGTCGAGTCCAATTCAGCTGCCTTGCAGCGGGGCCTAACTTTCTTCCTTGGGGCGGATCAAAGATCTCATTTTCCTCAGCTGAAACCACTTGCCCGCGTCACGGCAGCGCGTTATCGCAACGTTCTTTCGTTGCTCGCTCCTGCCTCGAGAGACTCCTCTCCTTGCGACGCCCCCAATAGTGGCCCCATTAAGTATTGTTGCTACCGTGATTTGTTTTGATGAATGGGAGGCTGTCGACTGGTTTGATTAGTCGCCGACCTTGGTCCATGCAAGCCGTTTCCCCAAGATCAATGGCCGGTTTTTGTCTCCCCAACCCCCTCATGAAGTGACCGTCATCCTTAATTTTCTCTAACCAAATGGATCCGTTGGCTTTGGATTCCCACAAGTCGCTTTTGTCACTCCCACCGTCAACATTCGCCCCTGTTCAGCTCCGAGATCATTGAAGGCACCGTCCTCTTTCTCAAGAAACCGATCCTGGTACGGGGCCTCTAGTTCAGACCGATTCGTGAATCTTCCAACGTAGTACGTGGCGAATATTGTGGGATCTCTCCTGCTTTCCTACCCTCTTTTAACGCCTTTCGCTTGGACAATTCAGGCATCGAAGGAAGGAATAACTGTCTTCAAACATCATGCTCTAACTGTAGGACTGAATCGACTTAGTTGCGGTTCGTCGGATCAATAGATACAGATGTTTAAATATTCACATAATTTGCGAGAAAGTGCCAGCTCAATGAAATACAGTCTCGACCTCTTTACTTGGAACGCCAACCGAGTCACGGCGGCCAATGTATTCCTTTAGCCCCGCGGCTCGCATCATCAACCGACAGTTGACAGTTGTCGAGATGGCACAGATAGGCCTAGCAAAGTTTGTCACTCGAGCAAGAGGTTGATGAGGATTACTCACGGTAACATTATGAAACTTATCGAATGCTAGAACATTCAAGTCAGTACACTGGCGGCAGTTATTAGGGCATCCAGCTTACATCATAGACGATTGCGATTGCGAGTGCAATGATGCGGGTGACTAGTAAGCTCTAAATCAGCGTTTAACCACATAGATGACTGACAACAAGACCGACCAAGAACTGCCTGTGATAGCGATTGTAGTGTTTAGGAGGGTGCGGTATATGAGCCACGTACCGTATACATCGCAGCACCGTCACGGTGCAATGCAAAGATCAGGTCATGATCGGTTCGTCGGGGTCTTTCCATCGCATTTAAAATCACGAGTAAAATAATGATGAGATCAAAACCAGCCTGCCGTACTGTAATGAGATAGCTGCAAAAAATTCACTCACTGAACTTACGAGTAGTCCAAAGGCGGCCTGAATCCACGGGCTCTTGAGAGGAGAAAACCCACAAAACATGGCACCTGGGGAAACCAGCAGAGACCCTGGGTAGAAAAGCATAAGCAACCCCCCTGCAGAGAGTTTTGACACGTTCTTACTTAAATCGATGCGCGTGCACTCCACCGCGATGACAAAGAGAGCGGGAATACCTATCGTGGACATTATAACAAGCAAGCGAGCAACGATCTTCCTCCGCTCCCATTGATTGAAGATCTCCCGGGCAACGATGGCTATAGGAGTTGGAGGTTGACCGGGATCTAGGCATGGTAAAAAAAAGAAGATTACCTTGGGTGACTGCAATGGTGATGCAACCAGTTATGATAAAAATCCACATGAAAATTCTACAGCTTTGGAATCGTGAATAACGTGAGCGGGAGGCGGGTTTCTCAAGTACCTCTTTATTCCAAGGATGGTTATCGATGAGCAAGAAGTTCGTAAAAGTGAAGGTAGGGTTGGTTCTCACAGATGGGGATACAAGATTGGTGCCAGTCATGTCTAGTCTCAATATTAGTTCGTGATCTGATGAACATACCGTACTGGAGAACTCACAATATGATATATACCCAAACACTGCATCTGCAACATATCGATTGAAAATATATGCAACCTTCGTAACGAGCGGGAGCCTCGACCGAGACCAAATATATAGCACTTCGGAGTCCAATGTGATAGCATGGTCCCAGACCGTCAGGGCCAAACTAAATGCTGCAGTTGACTGTTAGTGGCCGATCCAAGAAGGGAATACCGTTGGTACTACCTGAGAAGTATTCATTGGCAAAGAGGACACGAATGGAATTTTCCAGTGCACTAGAGATTTGCAGGGACATCATTCAGTCGTGAACAGACAAATAATTCGAGATATAGGCAGTTATAGTGCCCACCTGAAACGTTGTGTCAATCATAAGATCTCGGCAGGTCACCCCGAAGAGGTTAGAACCCTTGGAGCATCTGGAGAACTTGTGATGGTTTGACTCTGACAAGAATCACAAAACGCGAACAACGATCCACTAAATCATGTTAGCATCGTTAAAAAGTAGGGCTTGTCCTCAAAAATTCTATCGCGTCCCGAAGTCATTACCGGACGAAACAGTTGTTTCATTTGGCGATATTCAAATGAGCCAGAAATTTTGAGGGATCAGAAAATGTTGAAGAATTCAGCAGCGGTGAACACGAAGATGGGATCATGTGCTTTGTTTAACCATGCAAATTGATTGAGCGGGCCGAAACTCTCCTACACTGCCCTGTCATAAGAATAGAATGGAATCACGCACGTGGTTTGCTTTGGATGGTGCAGTGGCGGCCATCTCTCGGTTGAGCATGAACTTCGGCGACACTCTGCGTTAGCTACCTAGCCCAGCCGGTGCTTCCGAAAAATGCACGTACTAATAATAAGGTTTTCCGGGCCATTATCATGATTCTGATTCTAAGCGAGTCGCGACCATAAATATCCCAGACACTGCCCAAGTTTATGTGGGTAGGGTGGGGTAGCACCTTAGTCACCACGCAGCTCTGAGTTGTGGTTTCAGCGTGCCCCACCATCGGGGTCTAGGGGTTGAGGACGAAATGCCGTTGGACGAAGAGGCGCTTCTGGGATGAGAATGACGGCCACGTTGGACCACCAACCATGCTGATTAACAGCGGCGGACCTATAGGATCTGTATAATAGCAGCGTGATGAGTCCTCATAACAAATTGGGTGTAGTGATAATCAGATACCAGTATTGCTCGCCCGAGCTTGAAGAAACCAGGCCGTTAAACCTCCCAAAGCGCTGCTACCAGTACTGGCACCCATCAATTAGCCACGAAAATTGCGTCGAGTGGGCCGTGGCATTTGTTCATGGGACACAATCAAACGAGGCTCACCAAGCTTGTTATGTGGCCCACATAGTACTGTATCGTTCCATTCAGGGTGAGCTGAACAGAATGTACTTGTGATTCTCCACTATACCCTTCAACCCCATCAAGCGATGTCAACATTTTTGTGTTAGCACCCTACCCTATTTGGCGCGAGCGGCTCCACCGCCCCCGTTGTCTCTTGTAAGTTATCATCCGCATCCTCAGCCTGGTAACTGGTTCGTCGAATACTTAGCTGAAGCTGACGAACACATCCATGAACGGTGGATCCTTCGGATTCCTCCTATAAACAGTTGCGGCCACTCGAAATGCAGCCTCACGTCTCGCGCCTTGCTAGTTAGTAGTTTGAAACCGAAATTGAACCAACAAGCAGTAATGGCCCTGAAATCTCATTGGCGCCACTCAGCCTTTGAGTCTACCCAGCGCCATAGTGCTCTGCAGCCATGTCTCATGCTATCAAGGGATCAATTTAGTCTTAGTCCGTTGGATCAATTAGGGCAAAAGCCGAACATCCATAGGATTCGCAAAAAGTGCCAGCTCACTAAATTACGGTCTCAATTTCTGTATCAAATATGCCAGTGCCAGCTAGGTCAGAGTCACGACCAATCTGGTCCTGCAGCTCCGCAGCCCGCGCCATCAGCCGACAGTTGATAGTTGTGGAAATAACAAAGGTAGGTCTAATGAAATCATTACTTGGGAAAAAAGTTTTTAGGGATCACTTACAATAGCATCACGTAGCTCGTTGAAGTCTAGGATTATATAGGTCAGTCTGATGTAAGTGTTAGGATATTCAACTCGCATCATAGGCAATTGCGATCACAAATCCCATAGCGCGGGTGGCTGAACCCTGAATCAGTATCAAAAAACAATATGACAATGGGACAAACCAAGGACTGCCTGAGACAATTGTTATACTAGTTCAGGAAAATAGTGTGGGCCACGTACCGTGTACATTACAGCACCATCGCGGTGCAATGAGAAAACCAGGTCATGATTGGTTCGCCGAGGCCTTGCTAGCGCGTTCGAAATCACAAGTAAAATAATTACGAGATCAAAGACAGTCTATCGTAATGTGAGATGGCTCTTTCCTGGCAAGTAATTTACAATAAACTTACTATGATACTGAAGGCGGTCTGAATCCATGGGCTCTTGAAACTAGCAAAACTACACAATGTCGCGCCTAGGGGGACCAAAAGAAACCCTAATAGCAATAACATTAGTAATTTCTACACAAGCTGGACGTTGATAATATTCATACCCAAGTCGTTGCGCACACACTGTACCCCAGCGATCAAAAGAGCGGGGATACATATCGTGGATGTAATTATGAGTAGACGGGCAATGGTCGTTCTCCGCTCCCATAGATTGAAGATTTCCCAGGCGACAATGGCTACGAGGAATCATGAATCAGCCATAATTAAGGCACGATCAGGAAAGAATATTACATTGGGTGAATGCAATAGCAATAGAATCGACTATAATGGAAATCCGAAAGAACGCGTTGCAGCTTTCGAAAGTGTGAATAATGTAAACCAGAGGTAGACCGCTGAAGTACCTCTAGAATTTTAAGGGACAACGCTCGATGAGTAAATTCATCAATATGAAGGCAAAGCCGACTCTCACATTTATAGATAAGGTATTGGTACCGCTCATGTCTAGTCTCAAAATATCAGCTCATATTTCAGAAACAACTTGCGGTGATAAGGGGCTTACAATACGCTGCGAACACTAACATCCCATCTGCAATATATCGATTGGAAATATATGCAACCTTTGTAACGAGCGGGAGCCTCGACCGAGACCAAATATATAACACTTCAGAGTCAAGTGTGATAGCATGGTCCCAGGCTGCTAAGGCCACACTAAATGCTAGAATCGTTTATCAATGACCAGTTCCGGTGGCAAGCGACCCATGCGGTAGTACCTGAGAGATATTCGCTGGAAAAGAGGACATTGACAGGGGTGGCGTTTTCCGGCACACCAAAGATTTGCAGAGACATCTGGTCGCGAGCGGGTACACAATTTGAACAGGATCCGGAAAGTTATAAAGCCTGCCCCCATGATGACATGTCTGTCGCTAGGTTGATTGGGCATCATCAAGAGCTCTTGGATCTAGAAATGGGGATGGGTTGACAAGAATAAAGCTAACACGTGGGGTGGCGAATCATGCTAGTATCATTTTAAAGTGGGGTACATACAGTTCGAGACTATCGTCGCTTGTACCTCCAAATCAGTATTCAACGACCTAAGACTGGGAGCCTGAACGGGGAAATGTACTCCCCCATGTTGGCTTCCCCGACACCCCCAAAGTGTCACACATGCCGAGGATGGGGTTGGCAGATGAGGTTTTTCTATTCATTATCATGATTCTGATTCAACCGGCGTAATTGCGAGATCTTCGTGATGTGAATAATTAAAGCCTCACAGAGAACCCCGAAGCCCTGCTCAATTAGTAATTGCACGACCTACTGCTGTGCAGAGGTGCAAATCCGATTGTCCTCGGAGTCGGGGATTGTTTCAAGTTCGCTCGTTGTTGCATCAAATATTTCCCTTAGAGACAGCGTCAAATAACGAGATTCAGATGAGTACCAGTTCAATAAATGATGGCCCCGACCTCTTGATTAAAAACGGTGCTAGATAAGTCATGGTCCTGTAACCCCACAACTCGCACCATCGGCCGATAGTTGATGTCGGGATAATATAGATAAGTCTAATAGAATAATGACTTGAGAACGGAGGTCTATAAGGATCGCTTACAATAGCACCACGTAGCTTTTTGAAGTCTAGGACATACAATTCAGTCTGGTAAAAATGTCAGGACGTTTAACTTACATCATGAAAATTGAGACAACATACCACGATCTGGGTGACTAGACTCTAAATCAGTACCACAACACAAATCAAATATCGATGGGATAAATCAAGGACTGCCTGAGGTGATTACCGTTCTAGTTTGGGAAAATATAATGTGTGGGCCATGCATTGCGCACCATCGCGGTGCAATGCGAAAGTCAGATCATATTCGCTTCGTTGGGGCCTTGCTAGTGCATCTGAAATTACAAGCAAAATAATTGCGATATTAAAGACAGTCTATCATAATGTGAGATGGTTCTAGGCAAGGGATTTGTGACAGACTGGGGATAAAATGTCGCGCTCAGGGGCTAGCTTGGGCTCTGGTAGCAAGTATCTGTGGTAATTCCCATCTAAAGGCTGTCGAGATCTTTATACTTAAGCTGTTGAGCGCCCACCTTACGAAGGGACGTATCACGGATGTAGTGATGGGCAGATGGGCGGTCTTTCTCCCCTCTGATTGATTGACAATCTCCTGAGTGATAATCACTATGAAATATTATCTATTACCAGTAGCGCAGCTTAGGCGTGAAGAAAGGATCGATATCGAAGAGCTCGAGCCGTTAGTTGTTGAAACACCTGAAATTCCCTAAGGGTAAGCCTTATAAGGCTGAACGAGCACGTGGTTCGTTCAGCCTTGTAAGGCTTGAATAAATTTTATTTCTACACCGGGGCTAATCCCACTTATAAACACACCAAATAACTTGTATCTAAATAATTGCCTGAACCCTGAGTCTCGTTTAGTGTTCGTCACACCTGCGGCAACACCCGCCCCTTGCTCCGCCATCATCAGGGTCCCCCGCCCACTGTGTGCTGATGCTTGCTCACTGTCTGACACAGTGAGCTCACCACTGGACTCAATTATGGGCGCCTTCCCTCAGCCCTTTTGCAAATAGTACTTAATATATATATAGTGGGAATACATGTATATTTATATGATTATAATAGCACTGGAAGTGTCTGGAAAAGGAAACTCCCCTGGGGGGTGGTCATCTGTGAACAGAGTATCTGGGAAGAGCGGGGCATAGCGGGGGGTCCTATAAGAGACCTATCATATATTATATGTGAGGATTAAAGCGCGGAGAGCATTGGAGCACGTGGGGGGGAATGGTGGGAGAATATGTGCAGGGAGGGCGGGAAGGAGAGTGTGGCGGACTGGAACCGTGAAGCGGAATGCTATCGCGTCTGCTCTGGCATGTTTACAATATATATGGGAGTGTGGGATCCAATTTATAGAGGTATTGGCCAAGGGGATGTAGTACAGTGGGCGGATCAATGGGGGGGGAGGAGGAGGGTGTCCAGATATTTCCACAGCGGTTCCTATACTCATCGGGTGGCCTGGGCATGTTCTAATATATGTATAGAAGTGATTCTATGTCGCGCATTTGCCCCGCCGCATCCCAGGGGGACAGCAGCAAGGTTGAGGAGGGGGGGTGTGCAGTAATAAGAGATTACTGTACTGAATTGGCTACAGTGGATAGAATGTCATCGGAGGGCCCGGAAATAAGAGTGGTATATAGTATTAGGAAGTCTCAGAAGGGACGTAAGAGATCCACCCAGAGGTGGTGAAGATATGTAAGAAAGTGTGTTCATGATAAGTCTAATTGTAGATCTGTCACACATGTCATACTCAACCCGACCAAATACTACATCTTATGGTATATCTCCATCATCTCTGGGTGGATCTCTTACGTCCCTTCTGAGACTTCCTAATACTATATACCACTCTTATTTCCGGGCCCTCCGATGACATTCTATCCACTGTAGCCAATTCAGTACAGTAATCTCTTATTACTGCACACCCCCCTCCTCAACCTTGCTGCTGTCCCCCTGGGATGCGGCGGGGCAAATGCGCGACATAGAATCACTTCTATACATATATTAGAACATGCCCAGGCCACCCGATGAGTATAGGAACCGCTGTGGAAATATCTGGACACCCTCCTCCTCCCCCCCCATTGATCCGCCCACTGTACTACATCCCCTTGGCCAATACCTCTATAAATTGGATCCCACACTCCCATATATATTGTAAACATGCCAGAGCAGACGCGATAGCATTCCGCTTCACGGTTCCAGTCCGCCACACTCTCCTTCCCGCCCTCCCTGCACATATTCTCCCACCATTCCCCCCCACGTGCTCCAATGCTCTCCGCGCTTTAATCCTCACATATAATATATGATAGGTCTCTTATAGGACCCCCCGCTATGCCCCGCTCTTCCCAGATACTCTGTTCACAGATGACCACCCCCCAGGGGAGTTTCCTTTTCCAGACACTTCCAGTGCTATTATAATCATATAAATATACATGTATTCCCACTATATATATATTAAGTACTATTTGCAAAAGGGCTGAGGGAAGGCGCCCATAATTGAGTCCAGTGGTGAGCTCACTGTGTCAGACAGTGAGCAAGCATCAGCACACAGTGGGCGGGGGACCCTGATGATGGCGGAGCAAGGGGCGGGTGTTGCCGCAGGTGTGACGAACACTAAACGAGACTCAGGGTTCAGGCAATTATTTAGATACAAGTTATTTGGTGTGTTTATAAGTGGGATTAGCCCCGGTGTAGAAATAAAATTTATTCAAGCCTTACAAGGCTGAACGAACCACGTGCTCGTTCAGCCTTATAAGGCTTACCCTTAGGGAATTTCAGGTGTGTTGAAACCATAAAAGATGTGTTTGTCCATGGGGACGCAACCAAATATCTGCCGCCACCAACCTACCTAGCTCGTCCCAAATAAAACAGCACAGTATTTATGATCCTCCACCATGCCCCATACCAAATCATGCAATATTTAGTAGCATCCTCGTGCCAGGCTCCCCAACTCCCCTATCACCGTCATCGTCTGGTTTAGCGAATGTTCAGCTAAAGCCAACGAACACGCTTAAACACAGCGGACCCCTGCCAGGAGGGCCCCAGCAAACCAGGGAGGCTAGAAATCTAGGTCAATGCTACAACGGGCTCACGCGGCGCTCTATCCGAGCAAGTGTCAGAAGGGCCAGCATCATACCCCACCCAGCATAAGAAAAAAGTACCTCCCATGACGATTATATGGAACGGAAACTTAAAGAAGCTGTGGCTCCTTCAACGGAGTTATGATGAGGAATCTAAGCTTGAAGTACTATAGTCCAAAATGACCGCTTACGTGCACTACCATCATCAAGTTGGCCACCCAGCGCCTCCAAAATGATGCACACATTGAGTTCCGCAGCTTTACCATTCTGCCATCACTAGTTGAAGCCTAAAAATCCAGCTCGTAGGGCGGAGTGCTCCGGAGCTTTGTTCGATGAGCGACTCGGATCGTACGACTTATCGTTTGCGCGGCAAGTCGCAGTCGGATTCTCTAAACTGGGGACTGCTCCGTTAGGTATTGTGTAAAATGTTCGCCTTCAGGGATAAAGCCAGATAACGAGGTTTGCAAGATCAATAAATTACAGTCTCGACCTCTTTAAAGACAGTGCCAGCTGGGCCATGACTGATATTGCCCTGTAACCCCGCAACCCGTGCCATTAGCCGACAGTTGATAGTCGTCGGGATAACAAAGATAGGTCTAATAGAATCATAACCTGGGAACGGAGGCTTGTAAGGATCACTCACAACAACACCACGTAACTTGTTGAAGTCTACGATATTCAACTCACGTCATAAACCATTGCGATCACAAATCCCACGATGCGGATGGCTGAATTCCAAATTAGTACTGCAACTCAAATGACGCCGATAGGACAAACCAAGGACTGCCTGGGATGATTATCGCATTGGTTCAGGAGAACGTAATATGCAGGTCACGTACTGTGTACATTACAACACCATCGCGGTGCAATGCAAAAATCAGATCATAGTCGTTTCGCCGGGGCCTTGCCATTGCATTTGAAATCACAAGCAAAATAATTACAAGATCAAAGACAGTCTGTCGTGATGTGAGATGGTTCTGGGTAAAGGAACTCAAGACAGGCCTACGAGAATACCGAAGGAGGTCTGAACCCACGGGCTCTTGAAACTAGAAACGCCACAAAACATCGCGCCCGGCAGGGCCAGCGTGAACTCTGGTAGCAATATCATTAGTAAGTCTCATGCGTAAAGTGTCAAGGTGGTTTATACTGAAGTCGTTGAGCGCACACTCTACCACAGCGGTGAAGAGAGCAGGGACACATATTATGGATATAATGATGAGTAGACGAGCTACGGGCTTTCTCCGTTCCCATTGATTGAAGATCTCCCATGCAACAATGGCTATGAGGAATTGCGAGTTAGCCACTGCAAATTAAACACAATCAAGAAAGAGTCGTACTTTGTGTGATTATGACAATGAGGCAATTGGCAATGATAAAAATCCACAGGAAGGTTCTACAGCTTCGAGATCGTGAGTATAATGAACGAGAAGCGGATTATCAAAATACCCCTAAATTTTGAAGTGATGAGTTAAAACTTAATTCATCGAAATTACAGGTAAAACCGGTCCTCACATGTGTAGATACGACATTGGTGCCACTCATATCTAACCTTACAATGTTAGAGGCTTTTTTTCAATAACGCGACGAATAGCGTACAGTATGCCGCCAACACCAACACCGCATTCGTGATGTATCGATTGGAAAGGTAGGCAACCTTGGTAACGAATGGGAGCCTTGACCGAGACCAGATGTATAGTATTTCATGGTCAAGTGTGATGACATGATCCCAGACTGACAGGGCCAAGCTAAATGCTGAAGCCGAGTGTGAGTGGTTGATTCTAGGGAGATAACGCGCGTAGCAGTACCTGAGAGATATTTGCTAGCAAAGAGGACAGAAACAGCGTTTGCCGGCACACTGGGAATTTGCAGAGCCATCCGGTAGCGAATGAGCGTACAGCTCCTTGGAAGGTTATAACGTTGCTCTAGGGCGTGTCTGCATTTATATCAATGAGTAGATCTTAATCATAGTCATCAAAAACTTGTCAAAAACTCTTGGGGCATGTGAAGGTGATGATCATGGTTTGAGAGCGGCGAAACGTCAGAGGTCATCGCGGCACCATCCCGGATTATCCCCAACGGTATTGGGAATCACGTGTGCGCGTTAAGCACACGTACCGCGTTTATAATTCAGGAGTTCAGAAGGTGCCGGGGAAACCCTGATGGTTGCATGACCGTACGCTTTACTCAAGCACATGGATTGACTGGGCGAATCGAAATTTTATACTTCCCTGCCCCGCCGTACGAACGGAGCGCATCCAATGGGGTCGCTAAAATAAGTAGCTGCTTTTAAAGTAATTATGAGGAATAATTACTCAGTTGGGCTTTAACTTACAGTGGTTCGGGATGATTCACTGTCGAACGAATATGAACGCCCTCGCGTTGGCCTCCTAGTGCTTTCAAAATGATGTAATACTAAGTATATGATCAGCAAGCGGGGGTTTCCCAGCCCACCATCATGATCCTGATGGCTTGGACTATAAACGGCCCAGGTATGACGTTGGTCATAGATTCGCCTGGGGCTCCAACTCCGCGGGTTCCAACGGGGCCGCATCACTGCTAGTCAGTAATTTATTCAAAACCGAAATCAAACCAACAAGCAATCCGAACCCAGCGGCTCCGAAAACCCATTAGTACACCACTCAACCCTTGGGTCTGCCTGGCACCATAATGCTCTACAACCGCATTTTATACCTTTGAAGAATCGATTCAGCCTTAGTTCATTGGATCCATGAGGGTAAGAAATTAAACGCCCATAAGATTAAACGCCAACTCAGTAAATTACGGTCTCAACCTCTTTATCAAACTCAGCGCCAGCTGGGCCACGACCAATATGGTCGTGTAGCTTTGCAGCCTGCGCCGTCAGCCGACAGTTGATAGTCGTGGAAATAACAAAGGCGGGTCTAATAGAAATCGTCACTTGGGAACAGAGGTTTGTAAGGACCACTTACAATAACACCACGTAGCTTGTTGAAGTCTAGAATATATAGGTCAGTTTGATGCGGATATTAGGACGTCCAACTTGCATCATAAACAATTGCGATCGCAAATCCCACGATACGGGTAACTGAATTCCAAATCAGCGCCGAAACGCAAACGATGATGGGACAAACCAAAGACTGCCTGAGGTAATTATCATATTAGTTTAAGACAATGTAACATGCAGGCCGCGTACTGTGTACATTGCAGCACCATCGCGGTGCAACGTGAAGATCAGATCATGATTGGTTCGCCGAGGTCTTGCCAGTGCATTCGAAATCACAAGCAAAATAATTAAAAGATCAAATACAGCCTGCAATAATGTGAGATGGCCCTTTCCTGGTAGGTAGCTCGCGACGGACTTACCATGATACCGAGAGCAATTTGAATCCATAGGCTCTTGAAAGTGGCAAAACCGCAAAAAGTTGCGCCTGGGAGGACAAAAATAAACCCTAGTAGCAGCATTATCAATAATTTCCATGCAAACTGGATATCGATAGTATTTTTACCCAAGTCGATGCGCACACACTGTATCGCAGCGATCAAAAGAGCGGGGATGCAAGTCGTGGATATGATTATGAGTAGATGGGCAACGGTCTTCCTCCGCTCCCAGAGATTGAAGATCTCCCGGGCAACAATGGCTATGGGGGGTTGCGAATTAGCCGAGACTAAATGTGATCAGGAACGAACATTACTTTGGGTAAATGCGATAACGACGCAATCAATTAGGATGGAAATCCCCAGGAAAGTCTACAGCTTCGAGATTGTGAATAATGCGGACCAGAGGTGGATTGCCGAAGTACCTCTAAATTTTGAGGGATGATCCCTGATGAGTTGATTAATTAAATAAAGGCAAAACTGGGTTTCACATGTATGGATACAGGATTGGTGCCACTCGTGTCTGGTCTCATCATATCAGCCCGTGTCTCAGAATCAATAACGGAATAAGGAGCTTACAATATGCTGCGAACACCAACATCGCATCCGCAATATATCGATTGGAAACATACGCAATTTTCGTAACGAGCGGGAGCCTTGATCGAGACCAAATGTATGACACCTCAGAGTCAAACGTGATAACATGGTCCCAGACCGTCAAGGCCATACTGAATGCTGGAATCGAACGTTAATGGCTGGGATCAGCGAGAAGCAATTCATGCAGTAGTACCTGAGAGATATTCATTGGCAAAAAGGACAGAGACGGCGTTTTCCGGTGCATTAAAGGTTGACAGAGACATTCGGTTGCGAGTGGGTAACAAGTTCAATGGGTTCCGGAGAGTTATAACGCGGGCCCGCCCAAAATCCATCTGCCGTTAGGTGCCGAGATTTTGATTAGAAGCTCCTGAATCGTTTCACAAGGATAAAAACGACGAGAGTTAACTGGTAGCACCGCTTCAAGTGGAGTTGACCATGCTGTTCGAAATTGATCGCATTCCGGAACCATCTCGGAGCGGGAGTATTGTGAGTCGCTTGTGCCCCAAAACCATTATGTCAATGATCCAAGATTGGGAGTGGTAAAATGTTGAGGGTTAGAAGGAGCAATTTATGAGAAACCTAATGGGTCAAGGGACTTGATGGATCAGGAACTCTGGGAAATAGTTGCAATTTAAGCATACGAGTTGATCGGGCGGATCAAAAACTTCATGCTCATATCTCATTCGTTATAAAATGCTGCGTCCGATGGTATTGGATCACTCAAGTGAGTAGCTGATTTGGGATCGTGGTGAGGAGTGGCCGTCCGGTTGTTAAACTCAAAGTGGTTCGGGATGATAAACATGAACACCTCGTGTTAACTTCCCAGCGCTTCTAAAATGATGCACATACCAAGTATAGAGTCGGCAGATGGGATTTCCTGATCTACCATCGTGATCCTGATAGCGGCTGCGACGCCAACAAAGCCATAAATTTTGCCTAGACCCCGACAGTTTCAATTGCGTAGGTTCAAAGGAGCGATTTTTCCGGTTGCGGCTCAGCGCTAGTAGTGTGCCAGGGGGTGAAGAACTCCGATGCCTCATTGCGTTTCGTTGATGAGAATGATGATTGGATTATGATAATCATGTAGTATAGTATACCTATGGAATCTGATAGCTAACTGAAGCGCAGTAAATCTTCATAAATTGGATTCTCGAGGATATGAATATTATGGCCACTGACCGTGTATAGTGCCTTGGAGTCTGCAGGCGGTCGTTGGTTGCCACTGCAGTGGTTGGTTGTTGTATCAATATTTATCCGGGGGGACGCAGCCAAGCAACGAGACTCTTCGAGAACATTCAAGCCCGCAAGACACACATATAATGTCCCTCGCCACGCTTCCCATCCCACCACGCAATGTCAACATCTTCACGCTCCACCCCCACCAGCAACAGCGGCTCCGCGACTCCCCCGTCGTCATCTGCGTCCTCAAAGCCTGGTTCTGTTCCTCCAAAGCCAAAGAATGTGTTCTCAAACGACGGGTCTTTCCTCGAGCGGTTCCGGCAGCTCAAGGTGCGATTGTACAAACCTCAAGACAGAATATCCTGATCACATCTTGATCTAAAGGAGGAGGATGATAGGAAGAAAGATCTGGAGGTCTTAGAAAGGTACCTTACTTGTATGGGCGCTGCTTCGACTACTGACATGCTGTGTGTTTCGTCCCAGAAAAAAGAAGTTTGATAATCGTTTTGTGAGTTGCTTGCCTAATCCTCCCCCCTCCGTTCCTCATTATCATCAGAGGAACCGCGGCAAACGCCCTCCTCCTGCCACGAGCTCGAGCTCCGATGACCAACCCGAGCGACAACCAGCCAAGAGGCCCAAGATCAGCCCTACCTGTACGTCATTCGCCTAACCCCAGCAAGCAGCTAAATCGAAGATGCGCGCTGCACAGCGGACTACGGAGAGCAGGTCAAAAGCTTTGGCGGCGGCCGAAACCTACAGGACACTGGAACAGGCGTAAGGCCTCTCTTTAAATGATTTCTCTTTCTTCTTGTGTTTTATTGACCGTTGTAATCCGTGAGTAGATCTCATACCTCGCTAGCAACATGTGTGTGAGAACCATGTGCTGACGACAAAGATCAGACCAGACCAGCCTAGTTATTGCATGTCTTACTCCCGGAATTGTGTCCCCGCTGGTCTCGGCTTATTGTGTGTAAAAGTAGGAGTGAAATATATTTGATTATAGTTTCCATGCATTGTGTGTTAAGTCGTTGTACGCGAAAAAAGAATCCGATCCATGAAATGATATACGGAGACGATACTAAATGTCCAGTTGTGTTGCTTACAGATTCTTTGCTTCCAATACACGGTAAATCTATGGGAGTATCTGGTGAGAAAGGGTCTGATACCTGGAGGCATGTACTTACCTTGACAGTGCCACTTTTCAGATCCTCCAGGCGATAGCTTACCGATTCAACGGTCTAAGAAAAATCAGATTCAAGTCAAACATAGGAGCGACTGGATGTACCTGTTGCCCAACATGTTGGTTTGCCTGGAACACCCTAATCTTCGACTTCTTTGGCTCAAACTCGCTAACAATACCCACTAGTGGCTCGCCCGCGCCGACATTCTGGTGGTAGGTTTGCAGCCCCTTGTGGCCTTTCAGCTTCGCATCGAGCAGCTCCACCACGTCCCCAGGCATAATTTCGCTCGCTCTCTTCTGCACTGACGACCCGGACTGGACGTAGACGACGTATCCGTATGAGGATGCAACAGCGTTGGGGACCTCGCTCAAAACAGCATCAACGAAGCCTTTGTAGCTACCATCTCCCACTAGCGATTTTTTCGATTTCTCAAACAACGACGTCGCGACTTCGCAGATCTGTACTCCCACGCGGCCCCACACTGCGATCAGGTCGTCTGCGGAGAGGTGGAGCTCCTCCAGAGGCGCCTTTGGCGGAACCTGGCTAGGCTGGGACTTTTGGGGCAGAGGGGGCGGCGGCGGAGACGATGGCATTGCTTCCGAAGCAGACGCCTCTGTCCAAGATAACGAAAGGTCCGTTTCCCCACCAAACTCCAGTGCAGCAGACGGCAACTCCCACTGCGATGAGATGCTGTCAGAAGGGTCGCTCGCGGGAGGTGGAGGCGGTGCGGCACGTGCGGGGGGTAGGCGAGACGCGGGCCTTGGTGGTGGAGGGGGTGGATTCTCTTCCTCATCTAAAACCTGCGGCTGGTCTACCATGACATATTCGGCATGTGGTTGTGGTTTTGGCACTGAGGCTCGCGTGGCGTGGCTGTGGCTTGAATCGACCGAAGCCTTCCTCGTCGTTTGGATACTCGATTTCCGGCTCGGTATATTGGGGATAGGCGGGCGGCTTCCAGAACTTGCACGAACAGTGCTAGAGGCGGGTCTTGCTGCGCGGTCTGGAATCGGGGGTGGCGCCTCCTCTGCTTCTTCGTGGTGTACCTCCTCGATATCAATTTCGCTCTCTTCCGCCTCAACCCGGACGCCATCGTCAGAGGTGGTATGACTTTCGTCTCCAGAATCACCTTCGCGTGTGGGTTGGGGCGGGGGTGCAAGTGCCGGTGCCGGTGCTTGACGTTTAGGAACACTAGGTGATACAGGTGGTTGTTCTGGGGAAGCTTCCTCCGTGAGCACATGCGATTTCTGCTGCAGAGGCGCGCCAAATCCCATCGGCATCATCCCAATCCGCATGCCCCCCATCCCCGCCAACTTGGCCGCAATCCGCGCCTTCCGTGCCCGCTCTTCCTCCTCCTCTTCTTCCTGCTCGCTACGCTCTGTTTGTACCCCAGGTTCACTCTCATCTTGTGGAGCACTCGACCCCGCCACATCCTCTTGCTCTGTCTCGGGCGGTGGAGGTGGTGGTGGACGGGTGATGGCAGCTGGAAGAGGCGCGGCACCGAATTTAATCCCACCCAGCTTGGCCATTCTCTCCGCTATGGTGTGACGCCTCGCTTGCTCGGCGTCTTCCTCCTGAGCTTCGGCCTGTGGTGGTGCTTCCGCGGAAGGCGGGGTAGGCGTCCGGGGCTCAATGAGCATGGAGGCCCGCCTGCTAGGGCTATGGAATGCAGGATCGATAGGGTCTAACACGGAGAATTAGCCTCGTATATACGAATCAGATAACATAGGGCATTACCCCCTTCTTCCTCATCGAGGATCTCCTGGTCTGACACTGAGAGCGTGGGCGTAAGCAAGCCCGGGGATGGTATAGTAGCGGTTTGCGGTGGAGGGGGAGGCGGGATCGAGCGGCGGGCCGGCGGCGGCGGAGGCTTCGCAACAACTTCCTCTTCATCCTCCTCCTGTGGTTGCCGTAAACTAGGAACAGGGGGTGGCACAGCCAGCGGCTCTTCGTTCCCCTGGTCTGGTTCCGGGTCTGGCGTGGGGGCCTTCCGCCTTGGGCGCGTTGGGAGCGCAGGCTCATGATCAGACTCGTATTGTAGTGGAGTCGCAGTGCGCGGGACGGCGGGGATCGGCCGCCCCGGACGCATGTGCCCAGGGAGCGGTCGGGGCGCAGGGATGTCTGCGTCCTCGTAGCGGACATCCACCGGGCTATGCGGGGCATGGTATGAACCGCGGTGCGGGATGGGAAGCGGAGCTGCTGATTCGGTATCCGATACTTCGTCTTGTGGAATTGAGCGGGGTGGGAACTGACGGTGAGGGCTTACAACTTCGTGGGAAGTTTCCTCTATTGTAGTCGTCGACGCAACACTATCGGGTTCTTGTTCCGAAAAATTAGACTCTTCGGTTTGGATATCCTCATCCGCAGGCTGAGACTGCTCGAAGAGACGGGGTGGTGGAGGGATAGACCGCACGGGGGGTCCTAATGGTGGTGTTGCTGGCGCGGGTGCTTCTACCGACGGAATCGGGGCATTGCTTGCTAGGGCTGGATCCAAAGGAACATCGGTATCATTGGTGCGCTTTCTGTGACTAGGCGAGATGGGAGGTGGGAGACCACGGGGACTACAACTGCTTCCGGTTCAAATCCACTTCCTTCCCGGGGTTCCCCATCAACAGCAGCACCCTCATCCAAATCAAGCACGTCATCCTCCTCGGCCACGTCCGGTAATTCCTGCCCGTCTGCGCCCGTGTCGTCCAAAGATGTTACCCCATGTTCAATATCTTCGGCGATACGTATTTCTAAGAACATACGAATTTAATCAATGAATTGTTACACGAATTACAGAAATAGATTTGAATGCATCAATATTTACCATCCTGTTCATCATCATCCCTGTTCAAACCGGCGTCCGGTTCGGCAATATCCGCGCGCTCTTCCTCAACCCGCGGTTGGGCATGCATGGGCACGGTCGGCGACCGGGCGGGTGGTTCCGGGGCGTGTGTGGAATCCTGGCTGGTCCTGCGCGATGAGCCCGGCGTTGTGGAGGAGGTGGAGGTGGGCTATCCTTATGCAAACTGCTGCGTCGAAGGGTCGTTGGTGAAACCGGTGGCGAGGCTAAGGAATGGGCATCGTCCGTCGATGAGACAGAAGATTTACGTTGGGGAGGAAGCGCGAATGGGTTGACGCCGCCCATCTTTGCCATCTTCTCGGCGACACGTTTGCGCCGTGCTGCTTCATCATCCTCTTCAGACTCCCGCGTGGATTCTTCAGTGGGATTATTGACATCTCCCACTGCTGTAGCAGGCGACGCGACTGCGGGCTGAACGGACGGGGGGACTGGCGATTCAGCAACTACATCTCCAATGACACGATTATCCACCAATCCGCTCGTCGCTTCCAAATCCACCTGGTGGGTCTCACTCTCCGAGCGCTTGCGTTGGAGAGCGGCAACAGGCGCATCTTCTGTAGATGTAACCGTCTCCAGTTGCTCATCACCGCCATCATTGACCTCATGTTCTTTCCCCTCAAGGGAAGCTGGGACCGGCGAAATCGCAGCTTGCGGTGGTGAGGTCGGTGAAGACACAGCATCTTTAGGTACAACGTCAGTGATTGGAGAGGGGGAGACAAGGTTTTGCTCGCTACCTGCTAAGCCTGAATCTTCACGAGCGGGGGTATCCCGAGCTACCGTCGCCGGCTCGGTCACATCCAATTCTTCCGCAACCTCTTTCGCATCGCCCTTAGGTTCGACATTTGTGACTTCAGGTGTCTCGGCCTCAGTATGATCCTTTGCTGTCGTCTCCTCCTGCGGCGGCGCAGGAACTGGCTTTGCAGGCTTCTTCCTTGGCGGAGCTGTCCTCTTCGGGGCGGCAGGTAGGGGCATGGAGCCTGGGGACCGCGAGGCTTGAGAGTCAGATTCGAGCGAACGAAGAGATGCGGACTCTGAACCCTTGCGCGCGGGCGGACTCACTGATTATACGGTCAGCTTCTCCGCATGGATAGCATAATCAGCCCACACACCTAAAGGTGATTCCTGATCGGCGCCAGCCAGAATCTGTGATTCAGTGATGTCTCCTTCGGGGGGTGATATGTGTGCTTCGGCTAGATAGCGTTACCATAATTAGTTTGATTATAAATAATATCACATCTGCAATTCACCTTGTGAGGGCAGCTCGGGCGATGGCTCGACTGCCACTGCATCTTTGATATCTTCGGTGCGAGCGGCCTCCTTGGATGCAGGAGGCGCCTTAAACTGCGGCTTCGCGCCAAAGACGGGCGCGCCCATGCCAACCCTGGCACCCCCAAGGCGAGCCATGCGCGCAGCAATCGCCGCGCGACGCTGACGCTCCTCATCCTCCGGATCATCCTTCTCTTCCTGCATCTCCTCCACCACACCCCCCGCTTCTTCCTCGCGTCTTGTTTCTCCTCTCCCGTATCAGCCGATGGGGCCGGCGCCTCAGGGAGTGATTGACTTGATTCACCCTCATCGGCGTGTGTATCTTCTGGCGGGGGGCGATACTACCGGGGGCGGTTTCCACTTGGGCTTCTCGACGGCCGGCTTAGGTGCCGTGGGGGGTGGGGGTGCGGCGAAGCCGCCCCGGCCCTGGAGCGCAGCCATGCGATCCTTGAGGCTGCCGCCCTTGCCGATGCTCTCTTTTGCATCAGACGCAGACATACCGCCTGACTTCTTCTCTACTGGTGCAGCATTGTCTCCAGTACGGGCTGGTGAAGATGGAGGCGAGACGGGCTTGGGTTTCCAGGAGACACCGCCTGGTTTGGGGCGAGGCCCAGGTGGGGGTGGTCCGGTAGAAGATGCTGCTGCAGGCTTTTCAAATGCTGCAATCCTGTCGCGCAAAGAGCCTGGTTTTGGTTTGGAGGTGTACTGGGCTGATCTGACATGTTGTGTGGTTATCGACGTGGTGGTTCGAGACCAAGAGCCAGCCAGTTTTAGTTATTCAATGCACGGACTGGTTACGCGTGCATAATGTTCCCACGGGTGGCACAAGCCCCTATCTACCCTGAGGTTACCCTGGGGTCTGAGACTAACTTGACTGTCGCTTGGGCAAAATAGTACACGTAGTATACGCGACCAATTAGTAGGAAATTGTACACAGCCAAAATCGCAATCATAACATAACCCACGGGCGCGTACATGAACTATGCCCTATCAGAGACACCACAACCCTCAAATACTATCAGTCATGGGCACACGACACTCGTGTCCACACACAATGAACATCCTCATGGAAGGGCACTTGCCAGACATACAGACACCCAGCCGCTGGATCCTAGGCAAGCGGTATGGCCTGATGTAATATGGTAAAACCAAAAACACGCATGAGAACCAACCTAAGCTTTCATACTTACCGACCCCCAAACAGGCCATGTGGTATGCCTGATACCATAAGTCGTGTCGGGTTATAGTTAGGATCCGTGCCACGATACCCTCTCTGTCAGTGGGACATTCTATACCTAGGTCCTTGGTGCCGATGCGTCCCACCTGTTTTCCCCATTCCAAATAGAGAAACCGATGAAAAATGGGCCAGCCTTGATCGAAGTGGCAGAACTGTGGGTCACATAGGACTTTGAACGGGCTCTGTGTCAGGCGTACCTGTCTTGTGTGTAACCTATAGCACCCTTAGCATCAATGAGGGGCATTTTGGCGTGCCTGGGCCATCCCACCACCGCCTTCCAAGGTGGAGGGGTTGTGCATTGATCAAAGATCATGATGGCGCGGTTCATTCACAACCCGGGGTAAAGCTAGTTTGATCCTACCCTCCCTCGGCAAGCAGAATATAGCTCCAGGGTATTTTCGTTGTTACGAACAAACGCCATTTCGTTTTTGGCGGGTTGTCGGGTGCGTCAGCCGGGAAAGCTCCTATGGCGCGGTGGTGCAGGGTAGGGGTGAAGTGCGAACTTGAGGTGCGCGTTATTCGCGGCTGATATTTTGCTTCCATTGAGTGTTAAACCTATCTAATGGGCCTCGAGCGGGCAGACGATGAGTTCGGAATCGTATGCCACAAGTGAGAATAGAGTTGGAGTAATCGTAATAAAAAACACCACACCAGCCGTTTAGCGCCCCACGCCGGTGGATCCCACACCAGCCACGTGACCAATCCAGTGGAGCAATCGCAATTAAAATTTGAATGCATTCATTTGTTCAATGACAGGTACTGTGTCGGATGGAGAAAAATATCCACTGCACGAAGGTGCAGGGCAGGGGTAGTCTGCGAAATTTGGACGCGCGCCATGGTGTAACCTCCGACTGATAGGTATTGCCCAAACTGGAAGCCGGAATTACCTCATGAATCCCAACCATACAGGCGTCCCGCGAACGTGGAGCTAGAGCGCAACGCGCCTCGATAATCTCGTATCGAGATCCATTACTATTCTCACCGCCGACCCTCAAGGCGATCAACGTGGACTCAGACTGTGGAGCGGATCTTGATCATGGTTTCCCATCTCGAGAATGGTGGTGTAGATCCCGAGCGTAATTTCATGGGTCGAACCTGCAGGCTGAAATGAGGCGATGCAATTGACTCGAGCTTCAAGCGGCTTACCAGATGGGTTTGTGGTGATTGATTCGGCTGACATGGGTCAGGGAACATGCGCGTCGCCGCAATTGACGTACTATTAAACCCCATGAGACGACCAGCATTAGTTTTGGGGTACGTACGTTTTGTGGCTTGGCAATACCACGGCCTGCTCTCCCGTTATATACCAATGTGGGTTAGGAGCAAAATGATCGATGGCAAACAATACGCATCTGGGTTTGAATGCGTTCTACATGACTTCATGCAATTCAGGCAGGCAGTTTGTGGGGGGTGGCGTATCTGAGCGTCATATTTTGATTTAATCAACGTATGGCTTCCTGAATATGTTTGCATTTCCTACTCCTAGTGGTACTAAACCGCTTATAGCGGCGCTTTGTATCGTAGTGAGTAGGATGCCCTGGCCTGCGATCGTCAGGAAAGAATCTAAACGTTAGTAGATGTCGCATTTTATGGCCACCTGGTACTTCCAGATGTTCACCAAGGTCATTTGGGCAACACCTTGAATTTGTGTCATGAACCCCACCAGGATGATATCATATTTGAATGAACGATTTCAGATATGTAGATGGCTGCTCTCGTAGGATTTAGTACACGCGGCCGAAAACTGAGACATACCTTGACTCGGACTGCGGTACTTGAACTCGAATATGATGGGGTTTGGTACGCCGGCCCGGAACTGGTACTACCACGGAATCCGAGGGTAGTTGGAAAGAGTTCCTGAGGAACAAGCGCACTCTTGGTGGCGCAGTCCGACGCAACCGTTGAATATCGTTGGTGAATGGTGGATTTGCCAATAAAGTGCTTGATCTTCAGCCACCGTCATGAGAGTTCCTTTCTGGCTGCTGTTTGGCTGGATCCCCGGTAAGTAACTAAATAAATTGCTGCCAAACTTGCAAACGCTTGGAGACCCGAGGGGCCACTGTAAGCATTCTCAACGAAACCATCCCCGAGTGTTCGTGGAGTAGATCATCTTCAACCTTTTGCACTCAAGTTCTCGGAAATGGAAACGGCGCGCCTTCATTGTTCTCCCTCCCGGCTGTGGTGCATCTCGCATTGGGGTGCACACTGTAGGTCAAGGAAGGTTGTCCATCCAACATTGAACCGCAGCTGGACGGGGGCTATTTTGGGGTGGTTGTAGAGCCGCGGGACGAGACGGCTATTTCTAGTGCACGATGAGGCAGGCGGCTAGCGCCACGCGGGCAAGTTCTTCCTCGTACAAATCTTAAGGTTCAGTGCAGTAACGAGGAGTCTTATCTAGTGTTCGTTTCATTGCAGGAGAGAAGAAAAACTTGGTATACTTGCCAGAATTCACATTTTCTTCCGGGTAGCGCGAAGAAAAAATCTTCCACTCAATCCGTATCCCTCAATTCCCCGATACCAACGGACCCACGATCAGACGATGACGACGACGATCCTCTACAGAACATCCTCAACCAGTTGCGTTGCTCTCCCAATCCACTTAGGCGTACGCGTTTATTTACTGCGCGTCTTCTACCTTGTATACTTACTTGATGACTCTACATGTGTGTCTGCCTCCTTGGTGTCTTGCGGTTTCATGCGTCCTACGGATATGAGGACCGCCCTAGCACGGCGTCGTTTTCGAGACTCTGCTCTCCCTCGTGTCCCGCGTGTCCTCACATGCGGACATCGCGAACGTCGCGTGCAACTTCATGAATCACCTGACTCGGATTAACGGAAGATCCGGCGGTGTAGCTACGACAACACCCAGTAAGAGACGTGGCCGGCCTTGCCCTGTGTTGTGGCAGGCATGTCAATTCCTATGGCTGTGACTGGACGGCGGGACTGGGTATCTTCCGGCAAGGGTGCCCATTCATCAATGAAACACGTCAGGAATCTCTCCACATGAAGCAACTCTAGGTCTTGATAGCTTGATGGGCGAGTGCCCCGAAGGTATTAGGTGTTGCATACAAATCATTCCTCGTCCCCAGGAAACCCTCGCAATTTTAGGCTACGCAATGACACGGCTACTATGTCCCTCGGACCATACGGAATCTGGGCGAAGCTCAAACTGAATTTATTGATTGGGACCCGAGTCAGGGAGTCAGGGAGTTATAGTTAGCGCACGAGTTATCTATAACATCGGGTTGAATCATGATAAACTGGCCCATTTGGGGATTCTTATCAATCAAATCACCACTCTCAACCCGCCATCAAGCGGATACCCGGAGACGATTATTTCCATAATATCTGTGGTGGTTTTGAGGGTACGGGAGACGACGATTCCAGAGACGATCCCGGAACGCAACTTCTTCCAGACTGCCGTATTTTGAATTAATGTTAATGCCATCTTATTCTTGCTAATCCATCACTGCCTTCGAGCAAGGTAGCGTGGTGGCCATCATCAAAATCTGATGATAAATCCACCAGCGTGAAACTCGATGGGCATTATACTTATACCTACTTGGGCCTCAAGACCTTTTTTCCTCTGCTCATCCGTGACAAAATGTCGATCCCTGTAAGCGCCATTCAAGTTCTCTACGCCAATGAATACCTCTCAGGTAGTACTCTCGTATGCTATTCCTTGCTGGAGTCGGCCATTAAATTTCGGTTTCAGCGTTTAGTTTGGCCCTGACAGTCTGGGACCATGTATCACGCTCGACTCCGAGGCGCTATATATTTGGCCTCAGTCAAGCCTTCCGTTCGTTACAAAGGCGGCATATATTTCCAACCGATATATTTCAGATGCAATGTTTGGGTTTGCGGCATACTGTAAGCTCCCTGGTATTCATTACTGGACCGCGAACCGACACTCATATTAGATCTGAGTGGTACCAACCTTGTATCCGTACTTGTAGGCTGGTTTCCCCTCGTGAATTACCTCATCAAACGTTATCCTTCAAACGTTTAGAGGTACTTAGGCAACCCACCTCTTGTTTACGCTATTCACGACTCCAAAGCTGCAGAATCTTCATATGGATTTTCATCCTAATTAATTGCATCATTATCTCGATCACCCAAAGTTCTGTTCTTCTTTGAGCAACCTCAGGTCTTATCTAATTCCAATTCCTCATAGGCATTGTTGCTTGGGAATCTTTAATCTATGGGAGCGGAGAAAGACCGTTGCCCGTCTGCTCGTCATCCTTTCCGTGGTATATGTTCCTATCCTCTTCATTACTACGATAGAGTGCGCACGCACTGCCTTAAGTATAAACATCTCAAGACTCTTTGCACGAATGTTCCTGACGCCGCTATCACTAGAGTTCCTTTTGGTTTCCCCGGGCTCGAAGTTTTGTGGATTTTCCAGCTTCAAAAGCCCGTGGCTTGCGATCGCTTTCGGTCTACTCGTAAGTTCGTCACGAATTACTGGATGAGAAACCATCGCACACTACGTAGACTGGCGCTGATCTCGTCATCGTTGTGCTTGTGATTTTGAATGCAATGGCGAGGCCTCGACGAGCCAACCATGGTCTGGTGTTCGCACTGCACCGTGATGGTGCCGCGATGTATACAGTACGTGGCTGTTATATCATACTTTCTTGAGTGACGACCGTCGCCACAGGTAGTCCTTGGTTTGTCCTGCCATCACATTGCGTTTTGGTATTAATTTGGAGCTCAGTCACCCGCATCGTGGCGTTAATAATTACGATCATTTATGATGTAAGTTGGACGTCATAATACCAGTGTTTTTAGACTAACTTTGAGATTCTAGACTTCAACGAGCTTCATAATGTTACCGTAAGCAATTCTTACAGAGATTCCACCCCAGAGTGATAATTATTGCTAGACCCATTACCGCTATCTCGACGACTGTCAACTGTCGGCTGATGATTCGGGTTGCGAAACTACAGGCTTTGCTGTTCACTCGCACTGGGTTTCCACATGAACCTGCTCGGACGTTGTGCATACACTCGGAGCTCCCAGTGGCATTTTTCGACAAATTCCATGAACATTCCCCACTCTACCCACATCAATTAAATCATGTTGGAGGCACATCCCATCCACAAAGTAAGGGCGGTTTGGGGTTATATAAATTCGTGGTTTGAGCGGTCGTTCGCAGTATAGTAACAATATAACCAAAGTTGGCAATTTGAATATTTAATTTTTTGAAAAAATTTCCCACTGATCCTTTCGAAAACATTTAGCACACATTACGTCATTACGATGAATATCCTACACCAATAGAGTAAGCAATGGCGGCACAAGCATTGATCGATAATCGATAATCAGCTGAGCAGCAGGGAGCACCTGTCGAAATCAGCCGGCCCGACTTGAAAGCGGGAGCGCCGGGCTGCCGGATAAGTGATCAATAAGCCCATCTCCCAACCGCTACATAACCTAACAGCAACCATGAATTTCCTTGAGCTCCCACCTGAAATAATTGAGCAGATCATCCTAAATCTAGACCCTCTAGATGTCTCCTGTCTCTCCCGATCCGCTCGGGCATTGTACACGCTCATCTACCTGGCCCCCACGCAGGCATTGTGGCGTTCCATGTACCTCTCACAGCCCCTCGATGATCCCCGCGCATGCGTATCCGAGCTCGGCGTACCCCGAGAACCACAAGAGATTGATTGGCGCAGCGAATTGCAACATATCATGCGCGCGCGCACAGTGTGCAGCGATCCAGCAGTCTCAAGGCCGGACGAGCAGGTTGAGGTGCTCAGAACGCTCCTCGACCTCGTTTCCCGCGTTCCCATGCTTGTACCCGGCGCCGACGTCGCGCACAACCTCATGTGGGCGCTGGTCGTGTTGCGCGGTGGCGCTTTCCTTGACTCCCCCAGTGGCCCAACACAGAGGAGGCGCAGCGCCGCGCATGGCTGCATACCCTATTTGGGCTGACGCCCGCAGATGCACAGCAGAGGCGCGCGTGCCTCGCGCGCGCGGGTGTATAATATGCGCAACTATGGACCGCACAATGACTACGGGCCTTTTAAGATGAGTGGGTCTGTGACTGGGTGCAGATGCGCGCGCTGCACCATGTAGTCGCGATGCACGTTGTGGGAGATGCGCTGGATCCGAGCGGGTTCCAGGTCGTAGTATTTCCGATGAGCCTACCTTTTACCCAGACTGCCGCACTGGGGGAACGGGAGGAGGACTGGGCGGGTGTGGAGGGCAGGTGGCGGATATCGTTTTGCTATTGCGATCACATTGATCTGCTCCGTACGCCCCTGCTTCCGCCTACTTACCCCAGTTTTAATTTCTATATGTATCAGGATACAATGCGACAACTGTAGCACCCCATCCTTCTCCATGCTTTCGTACTGACTCATTTTTCCTCGCAGGCTTTGCACGCAGAACCACTAGACCCTTCCCTATTCACTGCGCCAGACTTTGAAGAGAATTTCCGCTCGATGGATTTTACACTCTCCGTCCTCGACGCCACGCACACACCTCCCGGATCCGCTTCCGCGGGTCCGCCACCAACACAAATGGCGGCGCCACGATGCGTGGGCATGTGTACGTTACGCGCGACGCACATATCGGGTGGAAATTCGTACGTACTCACGCTTCCCTCGTTTCCCCGCTCACCCTCAATTTGCAGATATCCGGAGACGCGATGAACCCAATATGGAGGTGCAGTCCCCCCGTCCTCTTCTCGCGCATGCGCATACTCACGGAACACGGGTTTTCAAGCTCCGAGGGTGTGCAGGTGGGCGGCGCGCGCTCTGCATTTGGAGTGCTCGGCGCGTGGACGACGGTATTTCATGATGCGGGGGATCCCGTTGGTGCGTCTCCTCGCCATTCTTGTTTTGCATATATGTGTGGGGCTGATTAATGTGGGTAGGGCCCTTTTGGATGCGCAAGATTGAATAGGACGGGCGCGGCTGAGCGGTGAGGAGATATGAGGCGAGTAGTATGGCATAAAACAGTATCGGTAGTGGTACGGATGGCATTGCATGATGGCTCTGAACGCTGAATCACAAATGACCACAACCGGACCTTTGGGTTTAGCTTATGTTTGAGCTAGTAACCGCCTCCAACCGCAGGCTATTCGCGATCCCGCTGGGGCACTCTGGCCTTCGAGACCTCGCACACTCAATATCAAAGGACACAAGTTAGAACTACCTAGTAGTCGTTGGTATGACAATTTTAGCCCGCCGCGGAGGTCGTCAACTTCAAAATACAGGCAATCATCCGCGGTGTTTGGCGCCATGTGGATAGCATGCCGGATCATAGTCGTCCATACAAGCCACTGGATATCGTAGCAAAAAGTTGCGGTGATGCGCGCCGCGTTGTTGAGGTGAGCCGGGCCCATTTCTGCCGTACAAACCCTGGACGTGCCGAAGGTATATTGCCGTGAGATAAGTATGCCCCACCGTGCACCCCACATCTCAATAGCCAAGTCACAGGGCTAGAGATCATTATCACCGATACCTCAGGGCAGACTTCCTTGTGTGAATATGAATTCAACAGGCCGTCGCCAACCATCTTGGGATACTCCACATCCACGGCTGACTGGGGGACACACATGATCTACGCCGATGGCTATCAACTATCAACTTGAAGCCACGACCGGGCAGCGCTCGCCGTGTGACGTATTGATCCTGGTGATCATGACGGCAACGCTGCGCAGCAGCCCCGTATATAACCTATGCCCGTCTACTTCGAGGTTTGCAACTTTAAGACATCTCAACATGCGGTTTCTCACCACGATTGCATTTGTACTTAGCTCGCTGGCCGCCGCCAACGCGCAGGCCAGTTTCATCGGCGCCCCAGCGAACGGCACACACGTGAAGATCGGGAGCACATTCACCGTCCAGGTCGTCCGCCCCGTGCGTCGAACTGTTCTTATTCATGCTACACTCATTCACTACATCTTCATTACTTGGTTTTAGAACAGCCTCCAAGGCTCGCGCGAAATCGGGCTCGCCATTGGGCTCCTATCTTGTACAGACACGCCATGCACGCCGCCGGGCCAGCGCGTCGGCACCGTTCTATTCGCAGGCCCGTACACGCCGGTGTTGCACGAGATGCCCGGGCGCCCGTACCAAAATTTCTCGGTCATGCTGAGCCCAGACGTGTTCGTCCAGAAGGGCACGGCGCAATTAAACGTAAATCGATTTCATTTGATTGGGGTGCGTATTTTGGCTCTGCCCTCTCCTCTTCAGTGGGTGCTGATGGCCGGGTGTGTGTGTCAGGCGGGTCCGACACCGGCATTGGAGTTCAATGGGGTGACTGTGATTGTTGATTGAAAGTGGGACTCTTGACGGACACAAGATTTGTATCAAATTAAGTAATGCCGTGGATTAGGTGAATGTATGGTTTTGCTGCACCAATCGTGGATTTCCCGACAAGTTAGCAATATAGTGGGATATGAACCGGAGCAAGGTTACGTAGCATATGATATGACAATGTTTTAGCCAACCCGCCATTTGGGAGTTTTGAGGGTGGCTCGGTCAACCGGTTAGCACACGAAGCATACGTTGATTCATTGGTGTTGGTGGGCCCATCAAGTCACTCTGGCCAGTATTTTTAGTTTGTACCATCGTAACCATCAAGAGTTGAGGAGAACCATGCGTTAATATGGGAAAAAAGCACCTACTGGCTCAATGTCATAGCCTCTGACAGTGTGCGGCGACGCCACCCGTGAGACCGAGCGCTTGAGTGCGGGAAGCGATCAGCCTATTTTGTTTTATTTCACGACAAGATTATGCTTGTAGCAAACGAGGGAGTAAATGTTTTAAATCTTGAGGTCGCAGCTTGACAGATGAATATAATCAGCCTCGCAAACACTATACATTTCAATTTTTTCTGGCCCCTCACCCAGCTAGTTAAACTTTGTTGAAAGTTGTTTGATGAATGATCTTTATTAATATCAAACCAGACTGGCGGTGAATGAGTCACGCCGATCAGATGCAACCGGGCGTTCGAAACTGTGTGATTATTTCATGTAAATAATACACTCTTATCCAACACCAACCCCAAACACCAGGGTGTGGTCACCTCTGTACAGGTATGGCGCACACATTAATATCGGGGGGAGGGTTGGTACTTTGGCCCATGGCTGACTTGGAGATGTGATATATTCCCGAAAAGCCCCACTAGTACTAGTACAGCTCTAACTTTAAGAAATGAACATTATAAGATCAAGATGATGTGTTTGCTCCATTTCACGTTCAGTGTCAAGCTATACTAGTACGCTTCACTGCAATATTTTAATGACTACAATCAAAACGCAACTAATGATGGATCAGGTCGTGGAAGATGGGTTCGAAGAATGTTATAACTCCGAGTCTGAGTCAGGCCTCAACATTAGCAACCCCCGTATCTTGTGTGCCACTTAGTACTAACGACTAGATGTCTCTGCCTGCCGTCCGCGCCACCGAATACCTCTCAGGTACTTATAACACCTCTTATTTCTTGTTGAAATAGAAAATTGATGGGTGACTATAGCGTTTAGTTTGGCCGTGGCAATTTGGGACCATGTTACCACGCTTGATTCTGAAATGCTTTATGTTTGGTCGCACCAGTCAAGCCTCGCGTCCATCGCAAAGGCAGCATATTTTTCCACTCGGTATACTACAGATGCGGTCTTTATGCTCACCGCATACTGTAAGCTCTTCAAATGGCATTCGCTAAATCACGCACTGATACTTTGGGACTAGACCTTATTGGTGCCAATAATTTATCTTTACTGGTAAGGATTCATCCTACCTAGAATCTTATGGATTCCCTGACCAGGCGCCATTTTATTAGAGGTATTTTTGCAACTGGAACCCGTGTCCGCATCATTAATGGAGCCAAAGCTGTAAAGTTTTCATGTGGATTTTTATCCTCAGCAATTGCATACTCACATCGATCGCCCAAAGTAACATTCCCGTCTAACACAACCTATTCGGCCATATCTAATCGACAATCTTCATAGCAATTGTCGCTTGGGAGATCTTCAATTTATGGGAGCGGAGGAAAACTATTGCCCGCCTGCTCGTCATTATTTCCATGATATATATTCCCTTCATCTTTGTAACTGGGATAGAATGTTTACTCATCGACTTGAGTACAGACATCTCAAAATTTTTGCTCCCAGTTTGCTGATGTTAAGCACAGAATTCCTTCAGCTTTCAGCGCTTGGACATTTGTGCGGTTTCTCTAATTTCCAGAGTTGGCGGCTCCAGGCGGCCTTTGGTGCGATCGTGAGTTCATCGCGGGTTACCTACCCGGAAAATGTCTCATACAATAACAGGCTGCCTCCGACCTTGTAATTATCTTGCTTGTGGTTTCAAACGCAATGGCAAGGCCCCGACGAACCAACCATGATCTGATCTTTGCGTTGCACCGAGATGGTGCTGTAATGTATGCCGTATGTTGCTCAATTATATGTTATTTTATCTAAGCTAAGGCCACCGCAGGGAGTTCTCGGTTTGTCCCATCATCATATTACTCTTTGGTACTACTGACCTGGAGCTCAGCCATCCGCATCGTGGCAGCGGTGATGTCAGCTACTCTTGACGTAAGTTATATGCCCCGCATAGAGTTTTCGCCAAACCGATTTGGAATTCTAGTCTTCAGCGAGCTTCGCCATGGTGTCGTAAGTCGCCCTCACAAATCTCCGCGCTAAAGTAATGACTTCTGTCAGACCCACCACCGCCATCTCAGCAATCATCAACTCTCGGCTGATAATTCGAGTGGCGAAACTACAGGCACACGCTGGTCGTGACCCTCGATCGTGCTGGGTTTCTAAATAAGAGGATTGGGAACGCAGTTCGCTGGGCTGGCGCCTTTTAGCAGATTTCATTGCCCGACTGGGGTACAACCCAGCTGCCTACCTGTGCTCTGAGAACAATAAAACAAGTTGTTATCTTATCTTATCGTTACTTCGTTGAAGATTTGTCTGCCAACCTTATTCCTCTTGACTGGGGAAATAAAATCGTCGGTGAAAATTCGGATTGTTAGATACAAGTGAGACAAAATGAAAGACTTCCTCTCGACCACGAGCCTAGGTACAACCAGAATATATTATCGAGACTTGATTCTTGCGGGCGCAAGGCGTGTCGGTGTGCAAAAGGCCTATACCAGGGTTCGATTTTCCGGCTGTTCGCTCTAAAGGCCCCGGAACTAGCCGTCTTCATTCGCCCACGAGCCACCTAACTGCAATATTGATGAGCGGTCGCAAGCTCGGCGTCGCGTACGGGATAACATTAACAATTGGTCGGCATTTTACAAACACCACTATCTCGACAAATCAAACAATATATGCAGCATCCACCCATGAAGCGTAATCGCTGCCGACTGCACTCGAAATTGAATAGGCGGCAGCCTGGCTTGCACTCAGGACGGTGCGAAGCTGGCCTGGCAGCACCTGAAACACCACTCCCAGTGGTATTATATTCGGCGAATAGGATGTTGCTGGTGCGCTCGTCACCGGTGTTCCAAACAGACCATAAGGCGTGATTGAGTGGGGCTGTCACCACAGTACTCTTGAAAATAACCCTAAAATAACCGCGTTAGTGACCTATCACCCGTGTGGGAATCTTACTTGGCATAAGCTGGTACAAGTAGTTTAGTCATGTAACGAACCAATATATGAATCACAAACCTCCCCAGGGACGACCAAGATAAACCTTCCATGGCACTGGACGCAGCTCCAGACGCAAGGACAATGGTGTTTCTGTTGAAACATCTACACCGCGGGATAGCGAATCAGGGAGAATCTAATAAAGAGAGTCACGGGCCTACAGCTCCCGCCGTCATTCGATTCACGCCCGCTGGCAGTCACCCACCCAGCCGCAGACACAGCGATTGTGTTGCCTCCAAGTACGCATAGCCAAGCCGGCCAAAGATGAAATCGGTAGCGCCCTATCCGCGGCGAGTCAGCAGGAGAACGTTCATATCACGATACCACCTCACTGACCTGGATATAGCTCTTAAGATACACTTGCGTCCCCTGGTTGGCGTATAGCGTATCCTGGTATCCGTAAAAACCGCATGCATATAAACCAACGCGACTGCCGTATTGGCTGATCGCAATAGCCTGGGTGCCAACACCATAGGTGTTTTTCACGTTCACATTGTACATTTTGAAATCATTTTTTGGACGCGCAGTGTGCCGCTGGCGTCGTCGGATATGGTTGTGCTCGCTCCCACACCAGCTTGGATCGTCACTTGGTTCCCATTGTAGGTCGAGGTGTCCGTGGTGTACCCGTAGATCTAAACATGGATTGAATCAGGATACAGTCAAGGGATAACTGTGGATCACCTACCGTGAGTGGCCCGGCGCGCGTGATGTAAACCTGCCCAGTATATGTTCCAGGGAAAATAAAAATCGAGCGCGAAGAGCTGTCGTTGGGAAGGGAGCTTATAGCGGCAGAAACACTAGCGAACTCTCCTGCGGTCTTGGTACCAGCACGCACAATAATGGCGCCTGATGGAGGAGTCGTTCGAGAAGCCGCTATGACGGCCTGACAGATTGACAAAACAAAAGCAAGCGAAGCAAAGAGCAACATAGTGTCGAAAGGGGACAATCCAACGTCTGGTGTAAGACGCTTAATTTCAGGCTTTAAGTAGTTCGAGACGGAAATATAACGGGGACACTAAATTTTTGTGTCTTCCCGAAGTCCCATGGGGGCCCGGATGTATTCAGGTGGCATACGATGAATGTCGAAGTCGCCGGCCCGGGGTCTTTTTGAAGAGAGCCAAGATGATTCCAAGACCATGCATGATTCTGTATGGACCCTCGTGGCGCCATCTAGCATCAGTGAGGTGTTAATACGGAATATTCACATCAAGGCGGTGGAGGGGAACGTGGCTGGAATGATGAGCTCGGAAATATTCGATTGGGTCGCAATTCCGAATTGCAACCGGACGAGGCTTGAAAAATGAATACCTTGTGTTACGCAGTTTGGAGGAGCTTTGAACGTGGTGCAACCCAAGAAATACGAGCAAGATTAAGTATATAGTACCATGCGAGGCTGAGCATTCTGTGGCGGGGGAATAAGTTGTGAAGTTGGTGTTTGGCTACAGCCCCGGGATCCAATATTTCCCACTGAAATTGCCCGAACCTGAAATCGTCCCCAACCTCAGTCTTGATGTTTCCTATCTTATATCACGACTAGTCCATCTCTGTTCGCCAGACTATGGCATCGATGGAATCAAGCCACACCTGAGTCGGGTGGCCGCGTATCCTGGACGAGATGGCACAACACCACACCTCTTATTTAGTACTAAGAATTCTATGGGTACGCCTGCACGGTACCCCATATATCACCTGAGCTGAAAACATCCAGGACGGTGAGCCCACCACGGCAGGCAGGCGTTCAAAGACTCAAAGTGTGATTGCTGTGCACCCAGAATCTCTTCCACCACGCACGGCACGCGCGTAACATATAGATGTGAGGTTTGCGATCATTCGTGGGGGCAACGCTCGAGCTCACAATCGTGGAGCCTCCCATGCATTCGCACATCCATTACATTGATCCTCAAGAATTCCTTGTATTACATGGTTCTGGCCCTGGGAGCAACAATGTCCCGTCTTTCTCATAACCAGGCGACACGGGGTTTTGTCACCCGTTCCCTGGCGCGGGATATTGCCCTGGGAGTATCATGCCCCGTACTTATCCACCTCAACAATGGGATATGCCCATTGGTGTGTTTGGTTGTTTAGCCCGGCTCTCTCACTAATAGGCTTGGAACCTTTAGAAAATCGAATAAAAATATCTATTTCAAGCCGAATCATGTTGACCCGCCTCCTCTCCTCGTGGTATACTGCCTACCAATTTGAGCTACTTATAATAACGTCTGTCCATGCCAGCCTCCTAATCGCCGAGGATCTTTCGAGGATGAAATTTAGCACCATTTTCTCCTCTACCCCCAACATTCACCTTCCGCATATTTCCACACATTCCCCACACCTGCCTCATCGCCTAGCGGGCTTGTCAGTTTCTGTGATAAATTACAGCGAATACCATGCTAGAAAATGCAGTAGGATATCTCAAAAGCAGCGCTTTTTGTGCAGAATATTTCCACGGGTTTTCGCCTTCTTGGCTATGAGGTAAATATCCGCAGCTTGATGCTCACTTTCGTTCAGACAATACACTCACGGCCATTGGGAACACCACCGATCCTTGGATGCATATGGAGGATTACGAAAAGCGGAATGTGACACCGGCTGTAGCTCCACCAATCTTCTCATGACCTCGTGCACAGGTCAGCAGCCTACATACAACCCGCTTCATCAGCGAAAGGTCATTTGCGCGCCTAAATCTTGGCGCTCGAATATATATGTGAGAGTTTGCTGGACCACTGGTGCCCTACATATTATGTCCCTGCTCAAGATACCGCTTCTACTATCAACCACTTGGGGGGTATATGTTATGTTTACTCCTCCAAATCCTCCCCCTAGCCCCGAGCGACGTGTAAGGCCTACTGGATTTGAAATCATATTCCCTTATCTCCCTCCCGTAGTGAAGGTATATATATTTTTGCTACCAGATCAGCTACAGTTATTGAACCATCTTCAAGGTTATCGCCACAGTCCCTCAAGTTCTCGAAATCTGGGCCAATGTTACTTGCAGCTCCCCGAGCCAGGGCAGGTTATACAACCTCGGGCCGTGCCGCACCGGTTGTAGCGATCTCCATGCCGATCTCACATTCACCATCGCATCCCTTATAGCATTCACGGGAGCCCTTATTCGCCTTACCACCTATCGTTATTTGGGCTCCATGTTCACCTTTGAGCTGGGTAGAAGTCATCGGCTTGTCACTACAGGTCCGTATTCCGTAGTTCGACACCCTAGTTACGCGGGGGGCATGCTTTCAGTAGGCGGAACCATCGTCTCTATCCTAAGTCGGGGATCTTGGCTCAGGGAATGTACGGGGCTCGGTGAAACATGGTCAGTTTTTGGGTGGACTTGGGGGGTCTTCGCGATGCTGGTCTTACTTGTTATCAGAAGGATGACAATAGAAGACAACTTATTACGGGAGGCATTTGGGAAGGAATGGGAGGATTGGGCTGAAAATGTCCCATATAAGTTTGTGCCAGGTATAATTTGAGTGAGCAGTTGGAATGCCCTTCCGATGTCAAGCGTCGATGGTAATATTAATATTTGTAACATAAGTAGTAGGCGCGATGATCGTCTCGATATGTTTTAGGGTCTGCCGGTTACAATATCCATCACCGACGCGCCGTGCCACTGCACAAATAGTAATTACTGCACAGTACCAAGCAAGTATGATGCTTGGGCAGCACAGTGAGCCATTTACGACCACATTTCATCATCATGATTACTCCTGAGTGTGTTAGCAATCGATTACGTTGAACATTATTGTCAGCGGTTAGTGTACCAATCCGAATCAGGGCATTACTTATTTTGGCTGAGTCAGCCCTCACAGTGACGCACAACCTGCCACTGTCCATCAACCGTAAGTACCCATGTTTGAGTATAAAACTCTGTGTTATACTTTCATTGCCCTCTCAATCGCCTCCTTATTTACTAGTGGTCCGCTCAACATGTCGTCCCAGACAAAATCGCGATCTGTGTCCAAGAAAGTTCTTGCCGTTCAAACTCCAGAGGTGAGGGCTTTCCCGGGCCAGCTCGAGGCTATTTGACAGTGACTTACGGTACATCATTGATCACCTAGGGAGATGGCGCTTTGGTCCGCCGAAGCATCGGCTCTATGACGCTTAGGAACCTCACGCCATTCCTCATGCTTGATCATTTTCATGTCTCAAAAGGCGCGGTATGAGTTATCGATCGTGATATGCTATCCACGAGCTTATCGGGTGTGGTTAGGGGTTCCCGGACCACCCCCACCGGGGTCAAGCAACTGTTACGTACATGTTGGAAGGGTAAGATATAAACTGGTATTGAGTGAATACCCATTTATGTCGTTTTTTGCAGAACGAGTCGACATGAGGATTCTGCGGGGCATAAGGGAACTATTGGCATGTGTTTGCATATTGCTCCATTTCTCAAAACATAACCGTTCCAAAAGAAACCGGTGGTGTGCAGTGGATGTGTGCGGGTAAGGGTATCATCCACGCGGAGATGCCCGTCCATCTCGACGGTGCTCCCGACCCGCGTGGCCTTCAGTTATGGGTTGATCTCCCAAAAGAGGTGGGTTTCCATTTATGATAGGAAGAAAATCGCAGCTCATGAGTACCGTACCACTTAGTTTAAGATGTCGGTAAGTAGCACAGGCGAATCTCGGAATGTCCACACATCCTTCATGTTCTTTTAGGATCCCAGCTATCAGGAACTGGGCCCGGACCAGTGCGTATCCAATTTCCCAAACTTATGCATTTATTGAAAGTGTCCCAGAATCCCAGTCGCTTATCCCAACGGCCCTGAAGGAGCCGTAAAGGTGAAGGTGATAAGTGGTAAAAGCCACGGAGTGGAATCGCCTGTTAGGCCACTAGGCGGCTGTTGGTTCTTCCACGTTATATTCAAAGATGCCGGAACAATCTTCCAGGACATTCGTAGGTGTTATTGTCTTCTCCGCGAAGATTTCTGAGCATTTTTGAAGCGGCCGGATGGACATCTTTCATTTACAGTGCGTATGCGTTCATTCGATCTTTCGACCATTTCAACAGTGTTGCAGTCTTGAAAGGGAGTATTCTTGTGGGTTCGGAATCCTTACCCCAAGATTCTTTCCATACCTTGGTTTTAACTCACGAATCGGATGAAAGCGGAGTTGCGGTCACAGCCACGAAAGGCGATACTGAGTTTGTTCTTGTGGGTGTCCCTCCCTATCACATAGAATGAGCGGCACTAAGCATTTGGGATCAGATTGCGGGAGAGCCCCTTGACCAAGAGGTTTTCCAGTATGGGCCATTCGTGATGACAAACCGGGAAGAAATTCAAAAGACCCTACTTGACTGTACGCCCATTATCCAACGCTCGCACAATGGTCCTGACTCCTCAATCTAGATCAAATGGGAAAGAATGGATTTGAGAAGGCACATACGTGGAAAAGCGAGATCGCACACTAGGGTAGCACCAAAGATGATTTAGACTTACCATATCGTGTACCAACTACTAAATAGCGGCGTTGCGCAACTCTTGTGTGTATTGTATTCCCCATGCGAGCCCATTTACCCAAATTTTAAGAGCGCGATACGTACCAGCGGAGTAGCGCAGTAAATCGTGGTAACTCGATGGGATTGTTGATACTTGTGGTACGAATTTCCCTGGTCCTTATTTGGCAAGGGGCCTTCCTCTCCGGTAAATCACTGGGTTCGTCCCCCACAAGCACACATCATTTTTGCAGCTCATTCAGACATGAAAGATCCCTATCGGTTAGCTGTACCAACATCCGGGCCCATCCAAGACATTATCCGTTAGTTCTCCCCTTCGAAGACCAATCTAACCATACCTCTCAACAAGATATCTCCAATTGAACAGTCGCTGATATATCGCCGAGCGATCCCTTATTCGGATCGAGAGTCCGATTGATACACTACCAACTTTCTCCCACGTGTGCTTGTTATTTCCGTGACGCTTGTAGATTTTTTGAGTCGGTGATTGCACGCGAACTCACCCACCCAACCCGGCCCGGGGCACATCTGGAGGCTGGAGCTCCCATCGGAGGCCGCCATCATTCAATGTAGCAGTGTGATCGGTGGTCCCGCCGGAGTCGATGATGAACTCTATCGCATCTTCTCCCGTGTGCCGTTGAGTGAAGTGTTGGAGTCGGGCCTTTGGTACTGGGATTTTCCACCGCAGCTGAGTCCATGATTCTACTACATAATTGATTTGTTTCCTGGAGCTCACCTCCCTCATCATTGATCAAGCTCTGATCGGGTGTCCTCAACGCTCCAACACCTAAACTTTGCCTCGTCACGTAACCCGGGGCGAGTATTCCGACCTCGGGTGGATGCAATCGACGCCGCATTTGTCCTCAGTCGCAAGTTAACTCCAGCTGATGACCGTTCCAAGCGAAATAGCATCAAGAAAATTAACTGGAGAAACTGGGGCTGGGTATGTATATACAACAAGCTTATGCTGTCATTATTATACCTAATTGACGTAGCGATGCCAGCTATAGCTATCAAGCCATGCGGTAGTGCCATACAGCTACATTGTTGCGACAGGCGCTCAATAAGCCCGGACTATTTGACACATCCTTGTGGTCAGGCTACGTGATGGTTGAGTGTTGCACTACTTGTATCCTGTGCGCAACCCTCGGTGGATGCTCGTTGGCGATGGCTGTCAAGTAGCTCCATTGTTGATCGAGCATGATTCTGCAGGCCTGCCACGACAGCGGATAATCTATTTGTTCGCCTGGGTAATCACATTGCAGTGTTATGGTTACACACTAACGCGTGGACCGCGTTAACACCGCGTATGTCTGAGAATGCTAGCCCCGAAAGGAAAAATCTACACCCCCCCGGGGCCGCAAGTACCGACTTCAACTCAATCAGATTTCTCACATCGCATGCGAGTGCTTGCAGCCAGAACCCACATGGAATGGAAGCTCCAATACTGACCAGATGACCTAGTGACAAACAGCGAGCATGAACATCTCGACTGATTTGCTCCAACACTTTTGAAATCGGGTTTAGAAGCTGGGCTAGAATCTAATCGCGATGTTCTGATGCCGGGAACCTTGTTGGTCCGAACACGAGTCAATGTTTCTACAACAGCGGGTAGATGTTAGCATGTGACAAATATCGCGTAGCAAGCTTTGCGACATCGAATCCACTATCTAATATGTCATAGATGCCTGTTGATTATGCAAAAGTGTTTGAAGTGCTTGAAAAACAGTCAAACCTGGCCGTCCCGGGCTGCCAGCTCCTCCGGGCGCGTGTCAGACTTCTCTTCCAAAAATATCGTCCAATGAGGAAAAGACGATAGAGTGCCATGCGTAGATCAACGTGTATGCTATCTGATAAGATGGAGTTATCAGATAATTTAAAAGATAATACCTTGAGAGACACCCACCTCCATCCCATTTTACCTTCCAAAAAATCAGAACCGCTCCCTAGTCTCTCCGATTAATCATGAAAAAACCAGGCATCGTTGGCTGGGACTTCCACGATAAATTCATCATTGTCCATGGTGAGCTAATTTATGGGACCCATTGCGGCCACTCACCTCCACCATGCAGCGGTATTCGCTGGTATTGCAACGCTCCTCACGGGCCACTTGCAATCCTTGCCGCACGCTACTTCCGGGGGAATCGCCGCTGGTTCATGGTCCATGCCGTCCTGCAGACATCACTTGCCTCTTCTCACCATTTCATTCATACTTGCCGGCGTCGCGGTGCGGCATGGGGGCCACGGGTGGCAATTCACGGGGAAGCGCAATGACACACACCATAGCCTCGGGCTCTCCGTATTCATTCTCGTCGCCGTCGAGGGGGCCATCGGCTTCGTCGCGCACTACACAAAAGCTCGACAGGGCACGCGCGCCCTGCCCACACTGACAGCGCGCAAGAACCCGATACGCCACGTGCATATGTTTTGTGGGATCGCCATTTCAGGCCTGTTATACGCAGCTTTATATACGGGGTACCGTGAGTGGGATAGGGTGAGCGATTTGGGGACATTCGTACCCCGAGCAGTACGAGGGATTTCATGGGCGATTCTTGCTATTGAGGTGGCTGCATACGCAGCCGGCTGGGTGAGGGAGGCGATGTTGCGCCCAAATAGAGCTCGCGCTGAGGAAGCATCAATTGAGAAGATGAATGAGAGCGGGTCGACAGAGAGTGAGTCGGGAGGAAGGAGCTAGTTCCGTCCGTAGGCACAAGTAGACTTCTGATACCGGAAAACTCGTCGGACCGACCGCGAATTGATGTTCTTACAGGAGCGAGTAGATGTTGATGTTTTGCATGATGAGAGATCTCCGACGTTGGACCCAATATCTATCAAAGTGAGATAAAACGACAAAATGCGACCCGATCATACTTGAAATTTTTTGCAATTTGATAGGTTTCTTTTGGCTGGAACCTGATGGATGAGAATATGATCCGTGCTGGTGCGTCGCCGCAGCTTGTTGAAGTTACTGTGACCCGGCCACAGTATAACCATACTATTGAGTCGTTCCAATGTGATAACGTTGGAACTATGCGCACCACATATCATAGATCTTATCTGCACTGCGCCAGATCTTGCCCGAACTTCGAAAACATTTCCTGAAGAATGTCTGATATTCATTGGACTCAGTGCGAGAAAGTTAATGGGTCTCGTACCACACATGGACCCCCAATTCCTCATAGTGGGGAAAGACCTGTTGAGTATGGATTCGGACTGCCTGAGAATCAGTCTTCGTTTGGTCTTTGTCGTTTGGTCTTCCTCCGTTCAATTAGGTGCATGATCATTCTAGTTTGGTTGTCTCGGGAATCGCCGGCGGCATGCAATCAAGTCTTTTGGCCACTGTTGGTGCGTCTTGTAACCACTCTGGAGTCCTGTCCTAGACCTATAACTGACCAGCTCAATGAATGAAGCTATTTATTTAGGGCGCCTGTGAGCCCAAATATCAAGAGCGATGTGCGGCATGTGCGGTTAAACTCGACGGGTGGTACGGTCATGCTGCAAGAGAGAAGGCACATTCTTTGCTCATTTTCGTAGAACTGTGATAGATTGAGAGCTGTAACACTCTGTCAGGCGGGTTCTTGGAAGTTTTGTGGTCCAATTCAGGTAGAATTCTTGCCATATTTGGTGAAAGATTCGAGAATCTGATGAGAGCCACATTCCGGGCACATTTTCTTAGGTTGCGAAAATTTAACGAGGATATGTCCACACCATATTTTAGTTTAATATGCTAACTGATTTTGCAGAAGAGGTGAGGTGCTTTGGGAGTAGTCTAATCTGGCTGTCCCAGGCTGCCGGTTTTCTTCAGACGCGTGCCCGGCTTCTCTGTCTCATAAAAATACCATCCAATGGGCAAGGGGCGATAGAGCTCCATTCGTAAATCAATGTTCACACTATCTGATAAGATTTGTTATCAGATAACTTAAAAGGGGATGGAGGTCAACGTCCCCCTGCAAGGCATTTTCTTTTAACTGCCCCAAAAATCAGAACTGCCCCCCCACTCTCTCATATTTACCATGAGCAAAGAAATCACCTCTGGCTGGGACTTCCACGACAAGTTCATCATTATTCATGGTGAGCTGATTTTATGCGCCCGTTGCGGCCGCTGACCTCCACCATGCAGCGGTGTTCGCCTCCATGGCGACGCTCCTCACGGCGCCGCTGGCGATCCTCGCCGCGCGTTACTTCCGGCGAAACCGCTCTTGGTTCCTTGCCCACGCCATTTTGCAGACGCTCACCTGTCTGTTCGTCATCATCGCATTCGTGCTCAGCGCTGTTGCGGTGCGGAGCTCAGGCAATGGATGGCAATTCACGGGCCCGCACATGGACCTGCACCACGACTTTGGGCTTGCCGTGTTCATCCTCGTCCTCGTCGAGGGCGTCATCGGTCTTCTTGCACACTACACAAGAACTCTGCAGTTTCCCGGTGCCACACGCGCCTTCCCCACGTTGACGGCGCGCAAGAGCCCGGTACGCCGTATACATGTCGCATTCGGGATCATTATTGCAGGCCTATTGTACGCGCTCCTGTATACGGGACTCAACGAGTGGGACATGGTCAGCGATGCGGGGACGTTCGTGCCCCGGGGCGTGCGAGTGATGTTTTGGATTATTTTTGCGATTGAAGTGGCTGCATACGCAGTTGGCTGGACGAGGGAAGCGATATTGCGCCCGAGGAGGGCTCGAGCCGAGGCGGAGTCAGTCGAGAAGACGGATGAAAGCGGGTCGACGCAGAGTAAGTCGGAAGCAAGGCGTTCATTCATGCCGTAAGCGCTAGTAAGCTAGAGAATAAAATGACGGCAGAAATTTCATAATTATGCCGGCAGTCTATACACGAATGGCTTCTAGTTTGCTGAGAATAGGTTAGTTTGTAGTATGTATCCCATCATGATAGCAATTTCGGATTCACAAAACTCCCAGACGAATGATTCTGAACCCCCGAATGCAATTTAGTCAGAATTCGTGTCGCCCTATTCTGCTTCGAGTAGTAATTGCGCGGTGCGCAACTCTAAATTGATATTTTTAGCTTGAATGCTTGAGATGTAGACAGGTCGGCCCGAGAGACCCGTGACGATGCCTGTGGCAAATTTTATAAAAAGCCTCATTTAGAGGCTCGTTGTGCACTTTCATTGAGCTCACGCCCATCCCCCCGAACGATTTTCTGGCGGCAAACCTCGATCCTCTATTGGGGTTTTGCACCGCTTGTCGAAGACTCGAAGGATCTGCTATTTCCACTGGTTCTAGATCCAAGGTGTGGGTCTTTTCGGCGTCCGCTCAACCCCAAGAGTTTCATCCGGTGGCGGAACGGGCATCTAGTACTGCTCTAGCATTCACCATGTCAAGGTAGTAGACACAGTCCAATAGCAGCACATACCCGTTCAAGTTCAGGTGGAAATGAGCGAGAAGACAGTTGAGAGCGGAGCGAGTAAGCTTGGAAGCGAGAGAGTGAAGAAGGCTCTATTGCGGCGCCATAATCTGTGGATGGGTTGAATGCTGAGTCCCCGGAGATGAATGATTCATTGATGGTGTACTTATTGTGGCGACTTCGGATTCAAATCGGCGCCTGTCCCACACGACATTAATCACATACCGCCTGGTTTTCGACCAACCATGGAGTAGGCCAATCGCGCAATATACAGCTCCAAACCCATATTGCCACATTTCGATGAGAATCCGTTCTCGGCCCCGAGTCCCGCGGAGAAAGCTCCAGAGTGAAATTTCGTGAATGATTCTAACCTCCGGGTGCCGCGAGCAGATGAGTAGTCCTGCCCTCCAACGGGATAGCATCACCATGCTAAATTGCTAATTCAAACACTGTTTCCGCTCATTTCTCGAGAGTTTCACGCGGTACGCCGCTGTCTACCACGCTCTAGAATTTACTATTTCAAGGCGGTAGACGGTGACGGTTAGACCCCCACCTAGTGCTATGCCAGCGAGTGTGCGCATGGGGAGGTGTGCAGATGGGTGTGCGGTATGCCGTGTGTGGTATTCGGCGATGCGAGGGAACTCGATTGAGGGGGTATGTAGGAGGCTAGGGGCGGGGCAGGGAATGCAGTAGTAGGTTTGAAAGAAGAAAATTTCATGAGTTTAGTGTTAGCAAGTGTATCGTTCCAATATTACTCACATAAATGGGACTCCCTAAGACTCTGGGCAGAAATTTGTGCAATATTTCGGGTGAATGTCCATCAGGCGGGTCGACATCGACGGAGATGTAGACGGTTGTGAACCAGCGGGCCGGCATTTCAGTCGGAGCTTGAAGCATTCTGAAGCACTTTCGCTCCTCATCGTTATTGTTCGTGTATGTACCCGCTGTAAGCCCATTCTTTGTTGCATGAGCATGCCACCGCTGACGCACATAGCAGGAATGAGGACACGAATATGGGCAGCCGCACAAACGTTGCGCCACCTTGCTAACATTAGATACTGCGCTCTAAAATATAGTGAGCCATATTACGTTTTCCTCGAGTGAGGTGAGGCGCAGCGGGCACCGCAACCCGTATGAGGACTCGGTTCCCGTCCAAGACCAGGTATCCTCCCCGCCTGTCACCCGATCGTCGACCGATATTCCTACTATCTGGTTTGCGCCGTACTACATTTGTCATAGTATTGTTCAATTTATGTTTGAATTTCACCCGTCTTATTCATCTCTTACGACTCAAGATTTATTTTATATATTCGTGGCTCATCTGACTTCTGTCTCATTGGTTGAACCCAGCTTGGCTGATCTTGACAGACAGTTGACCGGACGGTGGCTAAGGGATCAGCCTGGTCCAGTACCGCAATTCGGCGCCAGATACCCCGAGGTAGGCGCGAGACTGGTGTGTATGTGACTTTGCTTCTCTCCTGTCACTCTTCCAAATCCTTACCACAAACCTCGCTATGGATGTTTTCGGGACCATTGCGGGCGCCATCAACCTCACTGTCAAGCTCGTTGACTACCTCCAAGCCGTTAAGGGTGCCAAAGAAGACCGCAGGAAACTGTTGCCGGAGATCTCAGCACTCGGAGCCCTCCTTCAAGTCCTGCATGGCCGTCTTGGAACTTCTGCCACCAATGACACTGGTGATAGCTTCCCAAATCGGTTGGTGATGGCCGGCATTGAAAAACCTCTTCGCGAATGTGAGAAGGCCCTACGAGACACTGTGGCGCAGCTAGAGCGCCTCGTGTTAGACATGAGCGCTAGTAAATCATTCTCGTTCGCAGAGAATATGAAGGACGTTCGGTGGCCGTTCCGTCAAGAGGAGGTCAGAATGGTGTTGGGCCAGATTGAGCGCTTGAAGTCTCTAGTCTCTCTTGCATTCCAAACATCGCTCATGTGAGCGGGTCTCGTCAGTGGTAGGGATTCGAATTTGAATAAAGAATGAGGAACCAGAGAATTCGTTGAGAAGGCCCACGATGAACTTATGGCTGTGGGTCTGAACGTAGCGAGAATTGGGTCTGCTGTCTCGGCAATTGAAGCAGATCAGAGAGGTGCGTATTAATTGACGTGATTATGGGCCAGAATATCCAATTCTATACCAGCCTACATGGTAAAAACCGAATCATTCCACGTCGACCTCCAGGCCCTAGGCTGGACACTCCGGGATTCTGCCAATAGTATCACAAAAATCGAGCATGCAGTTGCAACGATAGATAGAAACCAACAAGGTGAGATCCGGCGCTGGGGAATCATAGCATGCGATAAACACCTCGCTAACATTCACCTAGGTCGAGCACTTCAAGCGGTCCTCAAGTGGCTCGCGCCACTCGACTTCAGCGGAAAGCACAGCGCTGCATTCGAGAAGCACGCTCCTGGCACGGGGGAGTGGTTCCTTGGCCACCCGAAGTTCCTAGCCTGGCAGCAAGGTGAATATCAGGTATTATGGTGCCCTGGCGGTCGTGAGTGGTCTTCCGGCATGGATATTTGGATTTTAGGGGCTCATTTATGATTGCCGTTCCAGCGGGAGTGGGGAAATCAGTCATGGCGTGAGTATCACTCAATGCATCTCTCTCTCCTGCGTTCCAATTTATCCTCATTACAGATCAGCTGTCGTTCATCGTCTGCAAGAGAGAATTTCCGATGACATGGCTGTGCTATACATCTATTTCGATTATACAATAAAATATACCGTAACCCAACTCCTTGAGGTGCTGTTGTCACAACTCATGCGACGGCGGGAGGTATCCATGTAGCCCCATTATAATGTTGCAGGGGAATTCCAGCCGTGCCTGTTATAATGTGTCTGCATCTCTACCATAGCTAGGGCAAATTATAATGTACACTAGGGATGAATTATAATGATTGAATTATCAGCAGGATTGGTAGTATGCCCGCATTAGGAGCGGACCCTGACCCGCCCATTAGTAATCCGATCAAATCCCAGCATTGCCCGCCCCAGCCCGCCCTCCAGGGGTCGGGTTCTCCCGCCCCCAGCGGATCTTTGCGCGCAGGGACGCGTTAGAAAGCGTGTACAATGCGCTCAAGAACGCGCTAATTTTCGAGCAATTCCGTGGAGAAGTGGCTAGGATCGAGCGATTTTAAAATAAACATGCATTTGGACCGTTTTTGTTATATAAAATTACTGAACCAGCGGATTCTAGCGGTAAGGGACGCGTCTAAAAGCGATTCTAAACCGCCTCCGATCCGCCCCTGCCTCATCTTATTCCGTGGAGAAATGACTTCCGCACAAACCACCCATCCCCAGATAACCCCCTTCCTGAGATAATACACAAACCAATAAGCTTATAAAAGGTTTAGCATATTTTATGAGGGTCATGGATCACTTATTCATCTCCCATGGGGCCCATATGAAATTATTCTGGCAGTGGATGAACCCAGTACCCAAGACTTTCAAGATAATCATAGGCTAGACTAACTCCAAGCTCAAGGCAAATACAGTTTCATCTGACTTTTATAATATATACTCTGCTTACTTCCCAGTAGCAGTAGATGGCTTCATGGGTGCTATATACTAGGTTTTGTGTGTTTATATATGGTATTTAGTAGGGAGGATGATGTTCTGTGGGCAAAATATCCATATGTTATCCCAATAAAATTGGTTTGGGATATGATATTTAATTATGATGGGACCCAAAAGAAGTCTGGGGAGTGATGAGATGTCAAAGGAAGTCCAGATGTTGATGGGATGTCAAAAAGAAGCAGCTCAAATAATAATGGTCCCTAGGACCCCCTCATTATAATGTGTCCAGCCATGTATGTATTATTATTAGAAGCAATAATTGCCATTTGCTTGCAGTATTCTGAGTGCACATTATAATTCCCCCAAGCTATGGCAGACATAGTGGTACATTATAATGTGCACAGCTGGAATTTCCCCATGAAATAATAATGAGGCTACAGGGACTGTTGACGGCGGGCAACTCAATCGAGCATGGAGTCACTTCAATCATGCATAGCTAGCAACCGGCGTCCGACGATCGATGAATTAATCGACATCTTGAAGGTCGAGGCAGAAACTTTTATTCGAGTATTCGTCGTCATCGATGCACTGGATGAGATTGAAATTCAAATTTGGGCCCCACTTCTTGGGCGCCTCCACACGTTATCCAGAATCAGCCTTCTCGCCACATCCCGGGACACAGGCGAGATTGCGTTCGAGTTGCGGCCAGATCAACGCCTCGATGTTATGGCCGACAAAGGAGACATACAGAAATACATTAGGGAGCGCCTATCGAATAGCACTGGAACTCTCAAGCGGCTACTGGACGCGAATGCGCTTCTTCATGAAGAGGTTGTTGCCAGAGTCACGGAGAATGCCGCTGGGATGTGGGTGCTCCTAGCTCTTCAAGTTCACCGATGGCTACAATAATTGCTAAGTTGTTGATCCCGCAGGTTTCTATTGACCCAATTGCATATGAATTCCTTGGAGAAGAGTGCCAGAATCACGGATCTGCGGCGGGCACTTGCCGAGCTCCCAGGAGACTTGAAAACTACATACGACGAAACGATAGGAAGAATCGGTGACGAAGACAAGCCACTTGCATATCATATATTCTCTTGGCTGATGCATGCTGCTCGGCCCATGACAATACATGACCTACAGTATGCACTGGCGGTGGAGGAGGGAATGACGGCTATTGACGCTGATAATCTTTATGACGAGGGTTACCTTATGTCAATTTGTGTTGGCCTGGTCGTTCTACATGACTCGGAAACGATCAATATACACTGAAGTGGTAAAACCATAGGGCTTGTCCGTACGTTGTTACATAACCCCTATTGCCATCTTGGACCTGATATTACTTATATTCAGACTATACTACACAAGAGTATTTGTACGGTTGTGCCTTCATGCACCTTCCTCACCCTGCCCACCTCGCAGTTACATGTCTCCGGTATATCTCTTTCGATATCTTCAATATCTTGGATGCACCACTCGATAGTAATACTTGGAAACAGTTCCAGGGGATTCCTTTTGCCGAGTACGCCATTTTCTGTTGGGGGATACATGCGCGTACGCATTTTGACAACATCACTGTCCGGGACCTAGCCATGCAGTTGTTATACGATGATCGGAGGGTTGCAACAGTTGGTTCCCGCCCCTGCCTCACTCGAAAACCCTCCGCAATCCAACTCTGTGCCCATTTTGGATTGTGAGTTTACCTGGAATACCTACTGGGAAACGGCTTTGATATTAATTTGAAAGACTTGAAAGGCAACACAGCAGTAATGGCGACGCGTTTGGGTACACACCACTAGCATCTGCAATACGTGAGGAGCATGAAGCAGTCGTACGATTGCTGTTGGCAAGGGACGATTTGGACATCAGTTTGAAGGAAAGTATTGGCAGCACATGGCTGGCTCTCGTACCATCGTGGGCCCGCGACCAAGGGATCCTGAAATCGCTTCTGGTCAGGGGCGGCATAGATGTCAACTCGAAGAACTTGAAAGGTTGGACGGCGCTAACCCATGCCGCACGCTGGAGCCACGATGCGGAAGCAGTGAAGTTGTTACTCGAACAAGACGGTATCGATATAAATCCAGTAGATTCGATTGGTGCCACACCCCTTGATTATGCAGAACGAGGTCAGCATGAGAGTGCTGTCCAGTTGCTCCGAGCAGCAGGTGGTCGCACAGGCGAGGAGTTGCGGGCGGAGGCTCAGGCGAGGAGCTAGCCAAATTAGAGTGTAGTCCAAATTGATTTACATCACTAGTAGACTTTCATGGATGCTGGTGATGTTTAGCTGCGATTGCGATAGGATGAAGCGCACATGCAAATATATCCCAGAACTGAACGAAAAATAACTTGAAAAAAATATACACACATAATACCTAATCCGATTTCCAACCTCATCAACTACCGCACCAGCAGAATATTTTCATCTCCAGCATCTCCCTCACCAAACTCTCGGCTTCCACGCCTCCCGGCGCCTTCCCCAACCCACTCGTCTTCGCGGGTGGGAACACCGACATCCGTCCTCCCTGCCACGTTCGTGCTCGTATTCAGTTTACGCACTCGGGAGCGCAGGATGCGACTCGTCACTCTTGGCCTCGTCGACGCTCTAGCTCGTCAGGGTGAGTTTTGTCAGCTACTGAATCCGCGTGTCCAGGTCCTCCATTGCCTTGAAGAGATGGAACTACTCTTTGTCCTGAGGGCGCTGTTTGCGAGCACTTCTGCTACCCTCCCTCGTGCGCTCTTTGTTTTTCGTTGCCTTCTCTGATCCCGCAAGATCGATTAGACTCTGGAAAACAAATCAGCCGGAGAAGCTGATAGAATGAGATGAGTTTGATACCAAAACGGACGTCTGCACGTTCTCATAATCACTTGAGGCGAGAGCCTAAGCTTAAGACCGATGGTGGATGTCGATCATAGATGTGGTTGTCCACGTCGGGCGGGAGATGACCGCCATTGTGGAGAATCAAGTGCGTCGGATTCGGAATGAGGCTGCAGGTGACGTCGCTTTCGAAAGCCAAGGAGAGAGTGACGGCTACGTAATTGTGTGACACCGTGCGTGAGTCTCGTGACTTCGGCATATTCTTTTGAGGTTGAAACCCCGGACCGTGTTCGCTCCTCCCTGGTCTTCTTGCGCGGCTCGTTCGTCCGGGTGTGAGGATTTCACATCCTTATGCGCATCTCATTCGCTATTTCTTGAATTCATCCAATTTGCAACATGGAAGCGTGTCATGGGACCGACCAGAGCATGCTGACGAAGGCTTTAGTGAGGTCAGCGAAGACTTCCAGAGACGGTACAAATACGAGGGAGGGGTATGGCTGGAATATCCCCAAGGAAAAGGATTCCTATTCTTTCGATTCTGATTACTCCAGCCTACCACGGTCAAAGATGGACGACTGGCCGAGAAAGCGAGATTATCGACTTGGTCGGCAGAGTCGGTGGTTCTGGCTCACGACGTGTATTGTGACATCACTATTCGTCTTTGGGACTGCGAAATTATCTCCAACATCCCTCTTGACGTCTTTCAACCCCAATATTGATCCGCGAGCGGAGCCTCCCAGTGTGGACGCGACATCCACGCCATTCCAACAACTGGCAAGAACCGACCAAGTGCGTTTCGACAATTACAGCCTCCTGTTGAATGGGCAGCGGATATTCCTATAGTAAGATCACTCCATGCTCTATTTATAACCCATCTAATATTCCCGTTCCTCAGCTCTGGAGAATTCCATACATTCCGGCTACCAGTCCCTTCTCTGTGGCCTGATATCCTTGAAAAAGTCAAGGCCTCAGGTCTCAATGCTGTTAGCGTATACCTCCATATGGGTCTCATTAACCCATCGCCTGGTGTGGTTGATTTCGATGGCTTCCGTGCTTTACAACCATTGTATGACGCGGCAAAGGCCGCGGGGATTTGGATTGTACTTCGTCCTGGTGAGTGTATGCTCGGGATACTATTAGTTTTAATCTAATATCATGATTCCAGGACCTGTATGTACGATTCAGAAAATACACTCCCCAACTCATAAATTGTCTTCTAGTACATCAACGCAGAGACGTCTGCCGGTGGAATAGCCCATTGGGCTACATCCGAAGTCGCCGGGACGCTTCGAACAAATGCCACAGACTGGAAGGCCGCATGGCAGCCCTTCATTCAAGGAGTCATTGATCAAACTGCCCCGAATCAAATATCCAATGGGGGTCCTGTTATTGGTGTGTTATTTGAAGCATATCATATTGACTGTACTAATCTGGCGTGTAGCCGTTCAAATTGGTATGTGCCCAAAAGTGTTGAGTAGCCCTGAAACTAACGCCTGGTCCAAAAGACAATGAATACGAGCAGAATCCAATTAGTCACGCTGAATATTTTGTGGACTTGGAGGCTGTTTATCATGCCTCTAAAATCGTCGTTCCACTGACCTACAACGACCCGGAGAAGGAAGGAACTTCATTAATGGAACCGTGAGTTTACCCCAGAAGTTTGTTCTCACTTTGTTAATGGTATTTTAGGGCGCAGTTGATCTTTATGGGTAATTTATTCCCAATTACGCTCGGGTGAACAATCTAAAGTATCGTTTACAGACTCGACTCGTACCCCCAGGGATTCGACTGCTCCAATCCGACTGTATGGAGACCAGTTGATACCAGTTACCACAGCTACCATGCGAGCGTCAACCCTTCGCAAGCTTGGTATTTCCCTGGTAGGGCACATTTTATATTAGGAGAAATACACAGTTATGCTTGGAACAGATTCCAAGGTGGTTCTTTCGACGCCTGGGGGCCGACGGCACCAGGTATTGCGGGCTCTGAGTGCGATTACAATCCAAGTTTCTAACCTATTCGCTAGGTTATCCCCCTGCCGAGTTCTGACTGGGCCCGACTTCCAATCGGTCTTCAATCGTCACTGTGGGCTTCAAATGCGAAACTCATCAACTATTACATGATTTACGGGTGCGTTGGTTATATCGCCTCACGATTATTTCTAAAGCCAGCGGCGCAGCGGTACATCATGGGGTGCTATTCCTTTCCACGGCGTCTATACATCCTACGATTATGGAGCATCTGTGAGTCAGGCTTGTGATAACAGCGCAGTCATCTGATTTGTGATTAGATTACTGAATCACGAGAGTTGACCACCAAATTCGACGAACTGAAGCGCAAGGAATCTTCTTGCGCAGCTCCCCGAATTCTACAAGACAGATTGGATTGCAGATTCCTCGACGGGATTGGCTATATCGTCGTCCTCAGCCGCGTTCATCACCTTCCTTCAGAACCCCGACACCAAGGCCGGATTCTACATTGCTAGGCAGACAGACTCGACATCAACGTTCGTCCAGCTGAAAAGATGCCGTATTCTCCCTCACTTACAACTTTCCCTATAGCGCCACGACAAATTTCAAATTGAATGTACTACATCTTCCGGCAACCTCCAAATCCCGCTGTAGTTCCAGCTATAACACTTGGTGGAAGGGAATCCAAGGTCATCGTGACGAATTATGCCTTTGGTTCCTCGCGGCTGGTTATCCACGCACAAGTGTTCTTTGCTGGCACCATCGACGGTCGTGACGTTCTCTTCTTGTACGGAGATTCTTCTCAAGCCCATGAGACGAGCTCCCTCTGACTGGGACTCCGAACCCACTCACCCACGCCCAATCCTCTGTGAAATTCACTGCTGGCCTCACGACAGGTACGACCATTGTGGGCTTCGAGTCCGGGATCGAGGGCCTAGTGACGGTGTGGGACTCGGACAAACAATTGGTGCTCTTCGCCGACTCTGTCACCGCGGCCACGTTCTGGTCGCCCGTCATTGCTGGCAAAGCGGCCGATCCTCTCAAAAACTTCTGGGGCATCGGAAGCAATACTTCGATCCTCGTAGGCGGTCCCTACCTCGTCCGCGCGGCGTCCATTTCTGGCTCCGAGCTGGCATTGCGCGGGGACTTGAATACCAGCGCGCGGCTGACGGTTATTGCGCCCAGGAGCATACGCACCATAACTTGGAATGGGGACCGCGTCCCCAGCGATGTGGCCGCCTCGTCTGGTCTCACCCACGCAGGTGGGTTCGTCGGGACGTTGAACAGGGCTCCGACGACCCAGGCCATTACCGTGCCGAAGCTGGGCGGGTGGAAGTTCAAGGACAGTTTGCCCGAGGTCACGAGCAGCTTTAGTGATGCATCTTGGACTGTGGCGAACCACACGACGACGAATATTCCGTTGAAGCCGTATTATGGAGATGGGCGCATACTCTATGGATGTGACTACGGCTTGTGGGTCCCAATACTCGAACAATTGTGATCGTTTACTCACCGTTCTGTTTAGCTGTGAGAATATAGTTCTTTGGAGAGGTCATTTCGTAGCCACTGGGCACGAAAAGAGTGTAAATCTTTCGATTAACGGAGGGGAAGGTGGGTACTGGGCGTCAGATTTCTTCCCGCTCCATCGGCTAACTTCTCATTAGCCTTCGCGGCGAGTGTTTGGGCCAACAACGTCTTCCTGGGAACCTCGTTCGGGAAGTGCGTGCTTCTCGTTTCTCAGCCTGTTTTTTGGTTGATGTGAATGGCCTGTGCAGCTCCACCAATAACAGGAACATCCTCGAAGAGACTGACGACAAATTCACGTTCCCGGCGGGCTCTCTCAAGGCAGGCAAGGATAATGTTATTACCATCGTGCAGGTGAGAGTTTGATCTCTCCTGGTTGAAACGTGTTTACATATTGTGCCAGGATAACATGGGACTCAATGAGACAAATGGAGGTATGAAACGAATTACTGCCTGTCCTGTTTGATATTGACGATTGTTCCAGCTAATCCGGACACGTCCAAGAGCCCCCGTGGTGTGCGCGGATTCAAGCTTGATACGGGCAGTTTCAGCGCATGGAAGGTTCAAGGGAAAGTCGGTGGATATACTGGGTACGCGAATAGCATAATTCAGACAACGTTCTTCTACTAACACAATCTCGCAGCTTCCCCGATAAATTGCGAGGCGTCTTCAACGAAGGTGGGCTATTCGGCGAACGCAAGGGCTGGCACTTGCCCGGATTCGACACCTCGTCCTGGGCCACGCGCGACCTCGCAACAGGGCTCCCGGGCTCCGCGGCGGGCGTGGGATTCTTCGTCACGACGTTCAAGCTGAACATCCCACAGGGCTTCGACGTACCCATGTCCTTCACGTTTGAGGAGCCGTTTGGGCAGCCGTATCGCGCAATCTTGTTTGTCAATGGCTGGATGATGGGCAAGCGCGTTGGGAACCTCGGGTAAGACCCGACCTTGCTTCCCAGTCCGTCTCAGGTGCTGATGTGGGTGTTAGTCCCCAGGCCAAGTTCCCCGTGCATGAAGGCATCTTGGATTATCGTGGCGAGAAGTGAGCGTTTCGCATCTTGCATCCACCCATCCGCTTACTATTTATGCACAAAGCACCGTCGCTGTGGCTCTGTGGGCGATGACTCCGAATACGCCGGTGGCGCCCAACCTGCAACTTGTGGTGGATGGCGTGTTCGAGGGCGGTGTTGGCGGGGTGGTGACGAACAATCCAAAGTGGTCCGCCAAGGGGAGGCAGTAGGGCGCGGATGTGACGTCGGACGTAGGTGGTGGGATTGTGGAATGCGTGTAAAATATCGCCTTGTTGTCAAGGTTGCCTTGGTTTTTGGTCGTGCAACTTCAAGTTGAACATGGCGGGTTTTCAACTCATGTGGTGTTTATGGAGTTTTGCAAGGATGTTTCGGACACTGTGAAAACAGACCGTCCGAAGATAACGCAGAGCTGGAATTCTACTAATATCGTCCACGGCGGAGGGGTGGTCCAAGTTCCTGCCCACTGGATAAGGACTACAAACCGTGAAACCGATGATGAATGGATATCGGGTCAGAGTCAGCACGAGAGAAACGGGTGGGGCAACATCTGATGGATGCTGCTACGTGTTTAATTATGACTGCGAAGCCGTGGTTGCGATCGAACACATGCGAATATATTCTCTATAGAATAGAACGAAAAAAAAGCAACTTGAAAAAGTATACATACAATAATATTTTCCTCCCCAAACACCTTTCTTATTTGACTCGCAACCTTCATGCTCCCGGCGACTTCGAGCTCTGTAGAGACAATTAATTAGATTCTAGTTCGAAAATTCAACTATGACACACACCTAACAGGCACCATGTTCAATTTGCGCGGTTCGTAGCTAGTATGCCCTGTCCAATTCGCCCGATACATCGCCAACCTCGATGGTCCAGTGGTCGGCCGAGACCTATTCGGGGTCAAATGTGCTAGCGTCTATTTTTCTTATGATAGATGGGGACTTTTGGATCAAGACATTGCGCGGAATCGCGTTGATAAATTACGACATAGGCAATGACTGTGTGACGAGGAGTGACGATTACGTACGCCGAGTTTTGTTGAAAGTAATTGAAGTGCGTTGACCGCGGTCCGCCAAATTCGACGAAAGTTAGCCGTCAAGCATATCTTGTCCCCGCCCGCGTTCATATGTGGCACCTTCCACCAGGACCCCGATACTGAGGCTGGGATATATTGTTAGACAGACGGACATCAGTGTTCGTCCAGCTGAAAGACTGTATTTATCTTTATTCATAACTTTCCCCATGGTGCTACGACGACCTTCAAATTGAATCTTCTAGCAGTCTCCGAACCCCTTACCCTGTGGATATGAGTATGGCTTGTGAGTTTCATTTATAACCCTCTACCCACCGTTCCGTTCAGCTGTGAATATAGAGGCCATTCTGTAGCCACTGGGAACGAAAGTCAGGAAGGTGAGCGCTAGCGTTGGAGTTGTCCTGCTCCATCGGCTAACCTTCACGGCGAGTGTTTAGGCCAATGATATCTTCTTGGGAACTTCATTCAGGAATCACTACAACCTGAACTGCGCAGGTGGCTTCAGCGAAGGCGGGCTATTTAGCGAGCGCATGGGCATTGGGCTGGCACCTACCTGGATTCGGCATCCCGTCCTGGTCTGCCCGCGACCTGGCTCTGTGGTGGGCGTGGGGTCCTTCGTCACGATTTTTAGGCTGAACATCACACAAGGCTTCAATGTATCCACGTCCTTCATGTTTGGCAACCGTATCGCGCGATCTTGTTTGTCAATGGGTGGATGATGGGCACCATGTTGGGAACCTCAGGTGAGATACTGATGTAGATATTAATCCCCAGGCCAGGTTCCCGGTGCACGAAGGCATCTCGAATTACCATGACAAGAAGTAAGCATCTCGCGTCCCAGATTATTCCATCCGCTTATGTATGCACACAGCACCGTCGCTGCGGCGTTGTGGGTGATGACTCCCAATACGCCGATGACACCGGCAACCTGTTGATGGTTTGTTCAAGGGCGGTGTTGGTGGAATGTTGATGAACAATCCAAAGTAGTCTTCTACCGGGGGGCGGTAGGGTACAAATGTTATGCGTTTGTGAAGTTTTGCAAGAATATCCCAGACACTCCGAAAGCAATGGTATTGGACCTCCGAAGATAACACAAAGCTGGAATTCCAATATTGTCCACAATGAAGTGATGGCTCAAGTTAGCGAGCGGTGCACTCATGAAATTGATGATGAACGAGTATCAAGTTCAACTGATGGTACAGTACTTCATCTCTCTGTTATGATTGTTTTCTCCCTACTCGTGGCTGGTGGTCAACGTTTTGGGCATGTATTTTTGGAAATAGGCAGTGCTGTTTGCTGTAAAAAAAAGGGCACCTTCAATTGATGTTGCGGCCGTGCCAGTGATTTCAATCATGGAATGACTAGTGACGATCATGTAAGCGTCCTTTTGTTATTTGCAGACTTCCCCTACTACTACGGCGGCCACTTTTTAGATAGGGATCAGGATGCCCCTCATTCACCAAGGAAAGTACTCGCATCATGGAAACCATCCAACACACGGGACCATCTCGTCCAAGAGCTGAAGAGCTTTTGATTTGCCTGCGACAATTGACATTGGAGAAATATAAGTCGTGAGTCGTAGTCAGCATAGACCTGGTAGACTGGGATCGTGGGCCGGCTGGGGATCCGAGCTGGTCCAGCACTAACGGTTGTACCAACTATTAGGCGCTAGATATCGAGATAGGCCTGAGGTTGATCTCCATGCGACTTCGCTTACTTACTTATCTTCTATCATTCCCCCCTGCCACAAACCCCGCCAGACAGTGCCACCTCTTGGATAGGCCTAGGGTCGCGGGCTGGCTTGGGAAGACCACGTCCGGCGAGCTGGTCCGGCACTGTACCTTGATATGATGTTGAGATATCCCAAGATGGGCGCGAGGCTGTTCTCTGAGACTTCAGCTTCAGTTACCACCTTCTATCGCTCTCCCACCATCAACATTGCCATGAACGTTTTTGGGACCGTTGTGGGCACCATTGACCTCACCGTCAAGCTCGTTGGCTACCTCCAGACCGTTAAGGGCGCAAAGGAAGACCGTAGGAAACTGGTGCCGGAGATATCTGCCCTCGGAGCGCTCCTTCAAGCTCTACGCGGCCGTCTTGGCAATTCCGCCACCAATGACACTGGAGATAACTTCTCAAATTGGTTGGTGATGGCCGGCATTGAGGAACCTCTTCGTAAATGTGACAAGGCCCTACGAGATGCTGCGGAACGACTAGAGCACCTCGTGCCGAACGCGGACGCTGGGAAGTCGTCCTTGTTTGCGGAGAAGATGAGGGACATTCGATGGCCATTCCGCCAAGAGGAGGTCAGAACGATGTTGAGTCAGATTGAGCGCTTGAAGTCCCTGGTCTCCCTCGCGTTCCAAACATCATTAATGTGAGCAAGTCTCATCAATAATAGGGATTCGAATCTCAACTAACGGACGAGGAATTAGGGAATTCACCGAGAAGGCCCATGATGAGCTTGCTGCTGTGGGTCTGAATGTGGCGAGGGTCAGGTCCACCGTCTCGTCCATTGAAGCGGATCAGAGAGGTGTGTATTAGTGGACGTGATTATGGGTCAGAATATCTAATCCTCCACTAGCTCACATGGAGAAGACCGAATCGCTCCACGTCGACCTCCAGGCCCTGGGCTGGACACTCCGGGATTCTGCTAACAGCATCACGAAAATCGAGCACGCAGTTGCAGCAATGGGCAGAAACCAACAAGGTGAGGTTCAGAGTTGGGAAATAGTATTCAAGAATCACCTCGCCAATATTCGTCTAGGTCAGGCACTTCAAAAGGTCCTCAAGTGGCTTTCACTCCTCGATTTCAGTGGAAAGCACAATGCTGCATTCGAGAAACATGCTCCTGACACGGGGGATTGGTTCCTTAAACACCCGAAGTTCTTGGCCTGGCAACAGGGCGAATATAAGGTACTATGGTGCCCTGGCGGTCGTGAGTAGTCTCTCGGTGAATCTTGGAGTTTTGTTTATTATTACCGTTTTAGCAGGAGTGGGTAAGTCAATCATGGCGTGAGTATTGTCCAACATATCTCTCCTGTGCTCCATCTTACCCACACTACAGCTCGGCCGTCGTCCGCCATCTGCAAGGGATAATCTCCGGTGACATGGCTGTCGCATACATCTACTTCGATTATACCATGAAATACACTGTAGCACAACTCCTTGAGGCACTATTGTCGCAACTCATGCGACGGCGGTCGACTCAATCTGGCATTGAATCGCTTCAGTCATACATGACCGGTAACCAACGTCCAACACTCGATGAGCTAATCGACATCTTGAAGGCCGAGGCAGAAATTTTCACTCGAGTATTCGTCGTCATCGATGCACTGGACGAGACTGACATCCAAATCTGGGCCACACTTCTTGGACGTCTCCGCGTGCCATCCAGAATCAGCTTTCTTGGCACGTCCCGGGACACAAGCGAAATTGCGTTCGAACTTCAGCCAGACCAACGCCTTGATGTTACGGCTGACAAGAGAGACATGCGGAAATACATTGGAGAACGCCTTCTGAATAGCACTGGGACTCTCAAGCGGTTACTGCAGGCGAATACATCTCTTCATGAAGAGATTGTCACCGGAGTCATAGAGAGGGCGGCCGGGATGTAAGTGCTCCCATCTCTTCGAGTTCGCTAATAGTCGCAGTAATTGCTTGTCAATTCTCAGGTTTCTACTGGCCCGATTGCACAAGAATTCCTTGGAGAAGAGTGCCAGAATCACCGATCTGCGTCGAGCGCTGAATGAGCTCCCAGGAGACTTGAAAACGACATACGACGAAACAATACGAAGGATTAGCGACAAAGACAAACCACTCGTATATCATATCTTCTCTTGGCTGATGCGCGCTGCTCAACCCATGACAATACATGACCTACAGTATGCATTAGCGGTGGAGGAGGGAATGACGGCCATCGACACTGACAATCTTTACAATGAGGGCTATCTTACGTCGATTTGCGTTGGCCTGGTCACTCTACAAGACTCGAAAACAACCGGTATATGCCAAAGTGGCCAAGTAACTGTTATAGGGCTCGTCCGTATGTTGTTACATCGCCCATTTCCACAGTGTATCTCACGTTATATCTAGACTACACCACACAACAGTATCTGCACGATTGTGTTTCTACATATCTTCCTCACCCCACTCACCTTGCAATTACATGCCTTCGCTATATTTCTTTTGGCATCTTTGATAAAGATGGGCCGCTCGACGACGACGCTCAAGAACAACTCCTGGACATTCCTTTTGTCGAGTATGCCATTTCCTGCTGGGGGAAGCATGCGTGCATGCATTTTGATAATACTACTGTCCGGGACCTAGCCATGCAGTTGTTACACAACGATCAGAGAGTTGTAACAGTTGGTTCCTATCCCTGCTGTACTCGAAAGCCCTCCGCAATTCACCTCTGCGCCCATTTTGGATTGAAAGTTTACCTAGGATATCTACTGGACAACGGCTTCGATATTAATTCGAAGGACTCGGAAGGCGACACGGCAATAACGGAAGCGGCCCTAGGCGGTCAAGAAGGGGTTTTGCAGCTGCTGCTTGCACAAGGTGGCGTCGATGTCAATCCAAGGAGTGGTCATGGGAACACTCCACTATCCTGGGCGGTCATCTACGGACGACAGGGGACTGTGGAACTCTTGTTAACAAGGGATGATGTGGATGCCAATCCGCGTGACGATGATGGAAGGACACCACTTATGCACGCGGCGCGGCGCGGGCACAACGCCATTGCGAGACTACTGCTGGCACGGGAAGATATAGATGCCAACTTACGTGACAAGGACGGGAGGACGCCAATCGCACATGCAGCGCGATGCGGACAAAGTGCCATTGTGAAACTACTGCTGGAAAGGGATGATGTGAGCATAAACTCACAAGATGCACATGGGTCCACACCACTAGCGTCTGCAATACGCGGGGGGCATGGAGCAATCGTACAGCTGCTGTTGGCAAGAGACGATTCAGACACCAATTTGAAGGACAGTGTTGGCGACACACACCTAATTGTCGCAGCACAGTGCGGCGATCAAGAGACCATGAAGTTGCTTCTGGCCAGGGGCGGTATGGATGTCAACTCGAAGAACTTGAGAGGTGACACAGTGCTGGCCTATGCTGTAGGTCAGAGCCATGACGCGGCTGTGAAGCTCTTGCTTGAACAGGACGGTATCGATATAAATCCAGTAAATTCGCGCGGCCTCACACCCCTTGATTATGCAAAGCACCATCGGCATGAGAGTATTGTCCAGTTGCTCCGGGCAGCAGGTGGTTGCACAGGTGAAGCTCAGTAAAAACAAAAGTCAGGTAAATGGATATCAAAATGAGATGTAATAGTCAAGTTGACTATTACATCTCAGAAATGATCTGATTTTTGACTACGCCAAGTCAGGTGAACGTCATGAAATTGGCATGCAATAGTCACAATTTCGGTCAAATCGTAGTCATAATCATAGTCAAATCATAGTCAAATCATAGTCAATGAAATGTCTTACTGGGGTCATGTAGAGGTCATTCCAACATCAAATTGTAAGTCACAGAAAAGTCAATTGATATATTTAGATTATACAAAACATATCATAGTGGTTCTACTCTATTTTACTGGTACTAATACATCTACCATAACTACTATGCACGAGATCAGTAAAGGAACTATGAAACAGGCTGCTACTAGATCATGAGAAAGGAATATAGGATATGAGTATAAGAACCAGCATCGGAGGTCAGCACCAGTTTGTTCTTCTGTCCAGCAGCCATCCCATTAGTATTCCCCAGTTGGTGGTAATCTTGTTTCATCTTGTTTAGTGTAGTTGTTGGGAGATGGTGCAAGCTTGGGGGCACGGAAGGGGAAGGGACGGATTTTCGGAGGGTGGAGGTGCAGAAGCAAGACGAACAATGTGTGGCGACATGTTCATTTTTTTTGGGGCGGAGCTCGAATGGACTTGGCAGAAATTTCGTCGCTTGAGCACCCAGCACTCAATGCTTGTTCAAGCGATGAAATTTATATACAGTGCATTGGTCTGACTGTAACATGACTTATAAAATGACTGCATTGGTAACTATTTGACTAAAGATGACTTGTATATGGCATTAACATGACCCAACATGACCTCAACAAGACCTCAATTGACTTATTGTTTTTACTGAGGGTGAAGAGTTACGCTCAGTAAAAACAAAAGTCAGGTAAATGGGTAGCAAAATGAGATGTAATAGTCAGGTTGACTATTACATCTCAGAAATGATCTGATTTCGCCAAACGCATGACTACGCCAAGTCAGGTGAATGTCGTGAAAATGGGATGCAATAGTCATAATTTCAGTCAAATCGTAGTCATAATTGTAGTCAAACCATAGTCAAACCGTAGTCAAACTGTAGTCAAACCATAGTCAATGAAATGTCTTATTGGAGTCATGTAGAGGTCATTCCAACATTAAATTGCAAGTCACCGAAAAGTCAATTGATATATTTAGATTGTACAAACCATGTTATGGTAGTTCTACTCTATTTTACTGGTACTAATATATCCACCATAACTATGCATGATTGGTAAGGGAACTATGAAATGGGCTGCTATTAGATCATGAGAAAGGAATATAGGATGTTAGTGTAAGATCCAGCAGAGGTTAACGCCACCTGCACCTTCACATTTGCTCTTCTGTCCAGCAGCCGTCCCATTATTCTCCAGCCAGTGGTAGTCGTTGGTGATAGTCTTGTTTCATCTTGTTTAGTGCGGGTGGTGCGAACTTGGGAGCATGGAGGGGGAATGGATGGATTTTCGGAGGGTGAAGGTGCGGAAGCAAGACGAACAAGATGCGGTGGCGACATGTTCATTTTTTTGGGCGGAGTTCGAATGGACTTGCACAAAAATTTTATCGCCCGAGTGCCCAGCATTCAGCGCTTGCTCAACCCTTGCAGCCATTTAAAAATTATATACAGTACATTGGTCTGACTATAACATGACTTATAAATTTCATAATATGACTGCATTGGTGATTACTTGACTAAAGATGACTTGCACACGGCATTAACATGACCTGACATGACCTCAATTGACTTTTCGTTTTTACTGAGAGTTACGGGCGGAGGTGAAGAGTTAGCCAGATTGCGGGGCCGCATTTTATTTCACATTCTGTTGGTGATTGCTCATGGTATTTGAGGATATGTAAAATAAATTAACCTCTCCGGACTCATAGTATAATATCTAGGTTGGGCGTCGACCACCGTGCAGCTTCAGCGCAGGAGCGCAATCGACACAAGCCGTATTACGGTATGTTTGAGGTGTAGTCCAAACTGATTTAACAAGGATGGTTTCACGGATGCTGCATGTTTAGCTATAATGGAGGATGAAATGTGCATGCGAATATATATATCCCAGAACTGAACGAAAAAAACAACTTGAAAGGGTACACACACATATGCCTAATCTGATTCTCAACTCCATCAACTACCGCACCAGCGGAATATTCTCCTTGTCTCCAAACACCTCCCTCACCGGGCTCGCGACCTTCATACCCCCCGGCGCCTTCCCCAGCCCGTTCGTCTTCACGGGTGGGAACATCATTATCATCCGTCCTCCCTGCTTCCCACCCGCGTTCGTACTCGTATTTAACTTTGTGCGCTCAGGTTCGGGCTCGGGATCAGCTTTGGGCGTAGCCTCAGCCTCAGCTTCGACTTCCTCAAGCGCAATAGCCGCCTCCACCTCCGCTGCCTCAGCCTCGAAGCTCACATCACCCCACTCCCCCTCCTCTGGCATTTGCTCCAGGAGCAATGGTTGTGCCGCGACCGACCCGCCCATGCGCAAGGGGGAAGATTCCGTCTGTGCTTCCTGGAGCTTCAGTTGCTTGATCTGTTTCTGCTCCTGCTCCTCGCGTCGCTGCTGGAATGCCCGTGCTGCGCCTCCAGGACTAGGCATCGCGGGCGGTGCCGGGGCGGAGAGGCCCAGCCCTAGTGCGTCGAATTTGCTCACAAAGGCAGCAAGCGCGCGTCGCTCGTCTTCGAGTTTATGCCGCATCTGCACCACGCAGATGATGAGTTATCAGCCCAACCTCACAATGAAGCATCAAGCAACGTACCTTCTTCTCCTTTTCGAGCTCCTTCCCAACCTCCAGCACCCACCTCTCCCCCTCTTCCCGCTTCCTGCGTTCCGCCTCCACCTTCTCTACCCACTCACGCTCTACATCCTCTCTCACCGCCCGCAGTGGCTCGCCCAAATTATCCTCGTATCCACGCACCGCGATCTCCAGCTCTCGGATCGTCTGTGCCTGCCGCGCAATCAGTGCGTCTTTCTCCGCCTCCGGGGCAGTGGGCGGGAGGGGCGGCCGCGAGAGAAGCGAGGCTTCTAAGGATAATATTTGCGTGGCCTGCGATTCGATTTGTAGCCGAGCGGAGAGGAGCTCCTGTTGCAACTATGCCGGACACGTTAGCCAGTTGATGCATGATATACTAACAGGGCATACTTGATACGGCGTCATATCAAAGTCGATCTTGACTGGACTCGCAGGACGCGACTCGTCGCCCTTGGCTTCATCAACGCTCTGGCTCGTCAGGATGAGCTTCGTCAGCTGCTGAATCCGCGTATTCAAGTCTTTCATCGCCTTCGACTCGTCTACCTGCTCGCGTGCGCTTAGCCTGCGTGTGCGCACTGGCGCGTCGGCTTCCCGCTCCGCAAGTCGCCGTTTCAGGTCCTCAATCTCCTTGCGGTACCGCTCGATCAATGCGTCCGTATCCACCAGCTCGTGTTTCTGCGCATTCAACTATATCTGTGGTCAGCAACGGCCTAGTTCAGCAGGGAACACGTACCTTGACGCCCTTAATACGGCGGGCAAAGAGCAGGGTACTGGTACTCTCGGCGACCGCCCCTGCGTCGGGGTTGATTGTGCATATTACACTAACTCGTGCGTTCCCCGCCAGCGAGGGCTGCAACATCCGCGTCAGCTTCGAGTTGCGGTATGGTACGTGATCACTAGGCAGCTTGTCAGACGAGATGTTGATGATAATAAGGGGATAGAACCTACTTTTTGCCCCGAGAGGCGTTGTCTGCGAGTGTTCCGATTACCGTCCCGAGTGTCAATAAACTGCACAACGTTAGCGAGTATTGGAAGCAAGTACGAAGTCATGTACCTAGTATTGATATACTTTCCCTCTCTCGTACGTTCCTTATCGCTCGTTGCCTTTTCTGATCCCGCAAGATCAATTAGACTCTAAAAAAAAACGAGTCAACGGGAGGAAGAAAATAAGATAAGGTAGGTTTAATACCAGAACAGACGTCTGCACGCTGCGTCCACCACGCGCCTGCAATCTCGGGCCTCCCTGTCCTGGTGTCTGCCTCCCGCTGGGGCCAGGTGTCTGCCGCCCCTTGCTTGCAGGGCTCGAGCTAGACAAGTCGTCTGCGTCTTCGCTGGAGGCATCAGTGCCACGCTCCCGACTCTCAATCACGAGCCGGAATACGCTGTGGCTCCGGCTGCTACGATCATTCCAGTCTGTGCACGCAGTACGGCGATTTCCCTCACCACGCCGCAGGACCTCCTTGACGCTCTTCAGGCCCGTCACCACCTCCTCCCGGAGGGGAGTTAATATGACGTCCCCGCTCGGCGTGCCTTGTATCTGCACGGGGACTGCTGAGGCACTCGATGGGGGTGCGAGGAGATCGTTGATGGTCTCGTTGTATATCTCTAGGTACGAGCACCGGAGGAGATACTCGCGTGTGGGCGTGCGGCGGATGATGGCGAAGACATCACGCATCGCACGAGGGATGATCCCGGGCTCCTCGACATCGCCAGAGAGGGTGTAGGTTTTGCCAGACGCGGTCTGACCGTAGGCGAAGACGACGGCATTATAGCCATCCATGGCCGCTTGCACGTGCGAGCGGGCGACGGTGCTATATATAGGCTTGTTCTGAGAACCAGTGAGAACAGAGTCAAAATTAAATTCCTGAGGCTGAGGGTGATTGTTGTTGGAGAGCTTGATAGTATTGCTGCTGGACTGCCATGCAGATGGTTGGCCAGACGGCCGAACTCTAGAGACAATTGATCAGACCCTGGTTCGAAAAATTCAATCATGGCACACACCGAACAGACACCATCACTTTATCCTGTTTGCCATGTTCAATTTGCGCAGATCGCAGCCACGCCTCGTCCAAATCGCCCGAGACATCCCCAGCTTCGACGGTCTGGTAGTCAATCAAGACCTCTTCGGGGTCAACATTGCTGACGTCCATTTCGCTTCCTCCGGGGGTCTTTGGCCGCTCCTTCGTGGGTGTTCCAGGCACTGTAGAAAGTGCGGACTTGGGTCTTGGGACCGACACAGCATGTCGGGTGCGTGATTCTGCGGAGAGAGGCGCCTTGTATTTCTTGTGTGTTGAGAGGAGGCTGGGCGTCGCACTCCCTGTTCGTGTGAGTCTTGTGGTGAGATCGATGGCGGATGTGGGTCGCTTGGGTGTAGATGGGATTGTCCGCGTCGGGCGGGGGATGGACGCCATTATGGAGGATCGGTGCAGAGAGCAGTGATCTTCCAACCGTGGGAGTTGTTTTGCTTCGTGTTAGTCACGTGGGCGCGCCAGGATTCAACGGCCCGCCGTCGCCGGGTAGCAGTATGGCCGATTGAACCATAATGTTCAGTACTTAGTTGCGAGATGGTCACTAGCGCAACATACGTATCCCATTCCCAACCCCCAAACTCATTGGCACCATATGAAATCAAACTAAAAACTGACTATATCCGGAGAGGCCGCTCCACGTTGGCCTGTCTTCTCGCCCCGCTGCTTGAACGGGCATGCGTAGCGTAATATGTTATTCAAATTGGGTTGTATCTGCTAGTCTACCTTGATGCAGTAAATTCCGAGTGCGGTAGACGCTGTGGGGCTTAGGCTGGGTACCGCACGAAATCTCGAAAAGTTGAGCGGAAATGGCCCCTGAACCAGCATAGCAATTTGAGCTCTATCGGAGGGTGGCTGTTTTATTTAGCAAGATGAGTACGGGACCCGGCTGGAGGTTGTGCTATTATCAATTTGCAGGAAGCCTCAGGGGGGTGATATATACAAATCTTATGGTGAGTCCCATATGTGTAAAATCAGCGCTTGACAGAAAAACACTCCAGCCACCGACTCAAATTACGCCCGGCACAAACTTATATGGGACATGCCCAGTCCAATGCGTCTATTCCTCCCCAGATGCCTCTTGTAACAAGTCGTTTTCCATCGTCATCCTCCTGATAAAATATATGATCAGCACTGGGAAGGCCCCCCAAGTCCATCCAAAAATAGACCATATTTCACCGATCCCCATGTATTTTATGAGCCAAGATCCCCGGATCAGGGCGCAGGAAATAGCTCGACCTATTGCAAGCGTGCCCCCTATATAGCCAGGGTGGCGAACCACAGAATGTGGACCCAGCGTAGCAAGCCGCTGAGGGTTGATGGCGCCCACAACGGTCCCGAAAACATCCGTGGTGAAGTTTGTGGTGGGAGAACAATCGAAGAAAGCAAAGTTACACGCAGATCAGCCTTGCGCTTATCTCAGGATATCTGGCGCCTAGTGATCGCGTCATGCAGTGCTGGGCCAAGCTGCAACTCAGATCCCTTAGCCACCACATGAATAGAATGGGCGAAATTCGAATATAAATTGAGCAATATGGTGACAAATGTACTAGGGAGGTATGACGCAAATAAGACAGCAGGGATATCGGTCGACAATCGGGTGGCAGGCGGAGAGGATACCCAGTCTTCCGGGAGCCGAATCCTAATGTGTGAATTGTGGTGCCCGCCGCGCCTCATCTTACCCACGGAGAACGAAATATGGCTCACTGTATTTCAGAGCGTAGTATTCGGTGCTGGCAAGGAATGAGCCTACAGCGGGTGCATGCAGTTGAAGACCAGGGAGACTTACCACGTCCCTGGTAAATTCAAGCAAGATAGCGTCCTGGATCCATGGTGGTTTCCGAGAGCGTGAAAGAACGCTAAAAATGGAATGAGAGCGTAAGTGTGCAAAATGAGAACCAAAAGCTCGCAAGTGTCCCTAGCGGACTTGGATGCCACGAAACCCTCCACTCGTGGTACTGCTTGGTAGCCTGCCAATTGAAGGGTTCACGGGAATACTAACAATGAAGTTAGAACGCGGACGGTCAAAGTCGAGGACGAAGATGGTGATCAAGTCTTTAGCGTGGTCAAGCGCGAGAATGGATGCTATGTGGGTTGGTCTGGGGCGGATCGTGAGGTGAAGGAGGGATGATAAGAATGTTTCGAATGGGGTTGGAAATGTAACCGAGCGAAATACACAGGCCTGACGGGACTCCTTTGCGTCTTCTTCCTGAGCGCCAAGGACACCACTGGTGCTGTCCAGTCGAAATGTCGTGTTCATGAAATGTGAGGGCGTTTGGGGGAAGATTGGGTATGGTGTTAAAATTGGGAGGAGACATTGGATGAGAACGGAAATGGCCTGGACAATTCGTAACATGCGCAGTACATGTTCAGTGCAGGCTGCGCAGTGGACCGGAGAGAGATGAGAATCAGGTGCTGAAGATTCGATTGGAGTCACATCAAGTGTGTAATGAGAACAAAATATGCTTACGGGGTATACTGGTCAGTCCTCAGCGGCATTGGATGATTGCACGGCAACGGAAAATGTGTTCGGGCTGTTGAAGAGATGATGGCGTAATAGAGTGGGGGGGATGGGCGCTCCCTGGCAGCCCTACTAGGGTCTAATCACGCTGTTGCGTCTCGCTGCATCAGGATAGTGTGGTAGAATTGTCGAGTACCATCGAAAATGGTGATAGGGGAGATGGAATGCTGAAGCTAGCGGGTGGACTGAAGGTTGCGTCAGATTGAGACCCAGTCATCAGGCGACAACAAAGGAAAGATCTTGTAATTGGGCATCTGATTCGAAAAGGACCTTGAGAACGGGTGGACTCAAAGTGGACTGATGAGGCGGGACGAAATGGAGTTTTGTTCAAATTGTTGTGAAAAATTTGCATAATGCAAGTCGACCGAATTCTCACGTTGGGCCAAAGTCACACGCACCGGCCCGGGGTATGCCGCTACTGGTATTATTTCCTGGAACATCCGCGCGCCTGGGGGGGGGCGAAGTGGACGTTAAAAACATTAAATCGAAGAGGTCTTGGTTGGCTACCAGACCGTCAAGGCTAGTGATGTGTCTCGGGTGAATTAGCCGATACATGGCTAGCCTCGCTGAGAATTCAGCAGCTAGTTGATTCGTATTACATATACTCAAACACCACATCTAGATTGAAGGCAACCACCAAAAGAATGCGGCCCCGCAATTTGGCTAACGACCCGCCTGAACCCCCGCCCGTAACTCCTTGCCTGAGCGGCCGCCTGCTGCCCGAAGCAACCGGACACTCTCAGGCCGAAGGTGCTGGTCTAGGTAATCAAGGGGCGTGGCACCACGTGAATCTACTGGATTTATATCGATACCATCTTGTTCAAGCAGGAGTCCACAACCGTTGAGTCATGGCCCAAACATGCAGCAGCTAGCGCCGTCCAACCGTCCAGGTTCTTTGAGTTGACATCGATGCCGCGCCTAGCCAAAAGCGACTTCATAATCCCTTGATCGCCGTAATGTGCTGCGATAGTTAGGTGTGTGTTGCCATCACTGTTCTTCAAATTGATGTCCAAATCGTCTCTTGCCAGCAGCAGTTGCACTATCGCTTCATTCCCCTCACGTATTGCGGACGCTAGTGGTGTGTCCCCAGATGCATCTTGCAAATTTATGTCTACATCTTCCCTTGCCAGCAATAGTTTCACAATGCCGTCGTGTCCGCAATGTACCACATATGAGGTTGGTGTTCTCCCGTCATTGTCACGCGAATTGACATCCACGTCATCCCTTGCCAGCAAGAGTTCCACAATCCCCTGTTGCCCATGGATAATTGCCCAGGATAATGGGGTGATGCCGTCACCACCCTTTGAATTAACATCGACACCATCTCGTGCAAGCAACAGCCGCATAATTTCTTCTTGACCGCATATGGCCGCTTCCGTTACTGCTGTATTGCCTTCCAAGTCCTCCGTATTAATGTCGAAGCCGTTGTCCAGTAGGTATTCTAGGTAAGCTTTCAATCCAAAATGAGCGCACAGCTGGGTCGTGGAGGGTTTACAAGTGTCGCAGAGGAGGGAACCAACTGTGGACACTTTCTGATCGTCGTATAATAACTCCATGGCTAGATCCCAGACAGTGCTATTATCAAGATGCATACGTGCATGTTTCCCCCAACAAAAAGTGGCATATTGGGCGAAAGGGATCAGGTTCAGGAGCCTACTGTCAAACGGCTCATCTATATTGGGGATACCAAAAGAGATATACTGAAGGCATGTAATTGCAAGGTGGGCGGGGTGAGGAAGACGTGTGGGGGCATACTCGTGCAAATACTCTTGTATAGTGTAATCTGAATATAATGTGAGGTTCACCATGACAATAGATGTTATATAACAACGTACGGACAAACCCTACAGTCTTGTCACTTTGGTCGAAATCAGTTATCTTTGAGTCTTGTAGAGTGACCAGGCCAACACAAATTGACATAAGATAGCCCTCATCATAAAGATTGTTAGGGTCAATATCTGTCATCCCCTCCTCCACTGCGAGCGCATACTGCAGGTCATGCATCGTCATGGGTTGGGCAGCATGCATCAGCCAAGAGAGTATATGATATGCAAGTGGCTCGTCTTTGCCATCGATCCGCCCTATCGTTTCGTCATATGCGGTTTTCAAGTCTTTTGGGAGCTTAGTCAATGCTCGACGCAGATCCATGATTCTAGCGCTCTTTTCTAGGGAATTCATATGCAACCGGGCCAATAGAAACCTGTAAGATTGACAAGTAATTCCATATGAATATTGCGACCATTGGTGAACTGGAAGAGATAGGAACACCTACATCCCAGCCGCCTTCTCCGTCACTCCAGCAACAATCTCTTCATGAAGAGATGCATTCGCATCCAGTAGCCGCTTGAGAGTCCCCGTGCTACCTGAGAGCCGTTCTCCGATGTATTTCTGCATGTCTCCCTTGTCGGCTGTGATATCGAGGTGTTGATCTGGCTGCAGTTCAAACATAATCTCGCCTATGTCCCGGGATGTAGCAAGGAATCCGATTCTGGATAGCGCACGGAGGCGTGCAAGAAGTGGGGCCCAAATTTGAATATCAGTCTCGTTGTTACGATCCCTTCCTTCTTTGATCATCATCACTTGGACATCTGACTGATGGTATCATTCATAGACACTTCTATTACTCCCACCATCACCCCATCATCATCTGACATGCGCCATATGCTACATCATCAGATGATACATCATGCGCACCTTATCTACTTCTCCACCGCATGGTTTCCATTCTATCTTTGCTATCACCTATTGTTCTTACTCAGCTGCTCAGTCAGCTCGCTTCTTGTATCAGTCATCATACTCCATATGTGTTACTATACTCACGGACATAGTCATTATTGCGTAGTCATAGAACTACATACATGTCTATATAAACGTAGCTACATACCCTTGTATTCGCTACGTTTAATCGTTTATCTCTTTCCCCCTCTACTGCCTCCTGACCCAGGAGACTTCAGACCTTGCTAAGTGTCCTTGAGTCTTTACTGTCGACTCATTGACTTGCGTTAGCAGGACGTAACACTCGTCCAGTGCGTCGATAATAACGAATACTTGAGTATATGTTTCTACCTCGACCTTCAGGATGTTGACTAGTTCGTTGAGTGTTGGACACCGATTACTTGCTATGTGTGATTGAAGTGACTCCATACCAGAACGAGTTATCCGCCGTCGTATGAGTTGTGATAATAGTGCCTCAAGGAGTTGTGCTACAGTATATTTTATCGTGTAATCGAAGTAGATGTATACCACGGCTATGTCCTCGGAAATTCTTTCTTGCAGGCGGTGGATGACAGCTGAGCTGTGGTGAGGTAAGATAGAACACAGGGGGGAGATACATCGGGTGATACTCACACCATCACTGATTTCCCCACTCCCGCTGAAACGGCAATCATAAATGAACCAAAATTCCGATACACATGTCGAGAGACCACTCACGACCACCAGGGCACCATAGTACCTTACATTCACTCTGTTGCCAGGCTAGAAACTTTGGATGTCCGAGGAACCACTCCCCCGTGCCAGGGACATGTTTCTCAAATGCGGTATTGTGCTTTCCGCCGAAGTCGAGTGGTGAGAGCCACCTGAGTACCTCTTGAAGTACCTGGCCTAGATTGATGTTGGCGAGGTGTTTCTCCTGGTGCCCAAATGAAAAATACATGTGCCCACCTTCCTTGATGGTTATGAGATCGGCTTGGATCAGGCTCTCTTTCATCAGCTGCTCTGGGCAGGTGTGGTCACGAGGCATCAGCATGTCGCTATCTCCCAGCTCCGGTTTGATCTCACCTTGTTGGTTTCTGTTGATTACTGCGACTGGCCGTCAGGAAAAACCACACCTCTAATTTAGAAATAATTGCCCATAATTAGCCTAAATTCTCCCTAATTAGTACTATTTTAGATTAGGGACGTTTAGTTTAGGTTAGGGATTTTTATTTTAGTCCTTTGCAAATTATCACTCATTTAGCACTAATTTTGGCCAATTTAGTTTTACGTTTGTGGTAGTTATTGAACTAATTCATGAGATTTTGATCTGAGTAACACCCCCAGTGGGCTCATGGCACAATATCATCATCACCAAAATAAGAAACACCAGTTCAGTACTAGATATTAATATAGATTTTGAGCCTTCAAGACATATTAGCCCTATATTTGGTATAATTGCTGCTAATTTACCGCTAATTTACCGCTAATTTACTGTAATTTTACTGTAATTCACTGTAATTTTACCGTAATTCACTGTAATTTTACCGTAATTCACCACCAATTACTTCTAATTACTCTATAATCCTCAGGCTATGAATCCAAAGCAACAAGTTGATGTGATTGATAGACTGCATATACATGGTATGAAATTAATAGAGGGTGGTGGGGGGGATAAGACTGAGTGGGGATGGTGAAATAAAGTGCACGAAACAGGGACTAGACAGCTTGATGATAGCTTAGTCCCCAGAGCCCTCCAAGTCCTCGACAGTATCTGGCATATCTTCGGAGTCCTCCAAGTCCTCGATGGTATCCATGTCTTCGAAGTTGAAAAGTTTCCAGGCCCCATTAGCACCAGGGCCTTTCGAGTCTTTGGCTGCAGTACCACTGCAGGGATTAGTAGGCTTTCAAATAGCATCAGAATGGTTCTACTCACGAAGCAGATTCATATATCTTGATCATTGCTGCCTTATATTGCCCAGGCTGTTTATCTTCGAATTGATCCATAAGGGCCATGAGATCTTGATAAACTAGCATCATCTGGTCTGGGTGAAATCCCCGGCTCTTGTCGGCTGCATGGAGAATGGCAGCATGGAGCTAGAAATAGTTGTTATTCAAGTCCAAATTCAATCACGAGAACTCACTGTTGTCACAACAAGAATGACCATGACCTTGGGAATCATAACTCGAACCTTACCCTTAACAGTTGTAGTCGGGAGTCGATCCTGATGCTTCTCCGAAAGCCCACAGAAAAAGGCAATCTCCAATGCTGCGATGATACCTGGGTGCTGGAATGGTTTTTTGGTGTCGAGATCCTGTGGGATTCACATTAGCAACTCGCAAGCATGTTGTACGACGAGCAGGCAAGGGTTGACTTACTCCAAAGGGATCTCCGGGGAAAATAAATTTACTGTCCTCGATCAAGGCACCAGCTTGCTCGTAATCCCCTAACTTGACCTGGTAGTGGGTGGCACACTGCGCACTGCAGGCTTCTCGAATTTTGGTGCGTGTATTGTGAATGCGTTGAGTTGACTACAGGTGATGGTTAGTTAGGCTTACTCGAGATATTGGTGGTGTAGTTACTAGATCTAGGAATAACACAAGGTAGGCACGTTCCGCTTTCAGGCATCGACGAACGTCAACAAGCCTGAGTTCCTTGGCGCGGGCTAAAAGGCTTTTAGTAGCCAAATCATTGATCTCTAACTTATCTGGGTAAGCATTCTTGAACACCAGTTCACCGACAATATCATCGATGTTGAGGCGGATGAGCTGCTTTATGTGCGGGGATTGCGAAGTCAAACCGCCGTTGAAGAATGTTGTTGAATCGGGCCACACGGTAGCGGTGGGGGCAGATGCACGACGAGTTATCTCCTCTTTCTTTAATTTCGTGGACGTGCTGACTGTTTTGATGGTCGCCTTGGACTTGATGGTGTTGCGGCTTGTGGGTATCCCTTCGGCCGGTGCCTCTTCAGTTGGCATGATATCGGTCCAGCCGGCCACCTCCCCGGTTAGGACATGCGCGGAATTCTTCGCGAGAGCACGTACCTCTTTCGCAGCATTCTCTTTCCGCTTCGAAACTCCCTTGCGAGCCAGCTCAGCCGTTAGGTGGGGTTGTCCAGGTGCTATCTTGACGGAGGCGCGTTTCGTTTTCTGTTGCCATGGTATCAGGCCATGAACGAAAATAAGTAGCTAATACTTACCTTCTTACCCAGTTCATTAGATATCTCATCGACAACTTCGATGGAGCTCGACTTCGAGTTGACTGTGGTTCGCACCGACTGGGTCCGCTGAATCAAGGACTCAGGGTTTGATGAGACCGAGCGCGCCTGGGAGCTGGTGATCCCTCGATCCAATGGGGGACTTGAAGCCGGGCGTGTCTTGCGTGATAGGTGATGACCACCTGATATAGCTCCTTGGGCCAAGGCGGGAGGCGGAGCTGCCTTGTTCTTGTTATGCGAAGAGGTGTGGTGGGTAGCTGGAGCCACAGAAGGAACGGTCGGGCGCGGAGGCGCCGTAGGGGGAGCGGATGACTTCGCGGCCGAGGAACGTTTGGTTGGTTGATACACCGATGGTACTTGTTCACCATCATCCAACTGCAAAGAATCGGGGTCGAGAATGCTCAGATCCATAACCTGGTTGGTGAAAGATAAAACACTGGATGCGCGCGAGAGAGTTGGACTCTCAGGACGTGGCAGCTGCCGGAAAGTGGTATCGCCCAGGCCGCCCTCTTCTTCTTCACTGCTACCCCCATGCCCCCACGTCGCCGTCTAGATAATATTAGTAGAATTTCCCGCTTCAGATGGTGAACTCACCTCCGCGGGTATGCCCTCAGATTCTTCGGTCGAGTCGGCATCCTCAGGCTCCTCAGGCTCCTCGTCCAATTTATGGGAGGTTCCAGTCCCATCCCCAGCCTCATCACCCGGGTCCGAGGACTCTCTAGCCCCGTCGTCACTAACATCTACATCCATCGCACCTGAGATCAATAACAATATTAGAGAAATAAGCAAATGGAAAACATAATTGATCACCATCAGACGTATTCAAGTTAGGGTCCGCTGCAGCACTGTCGCCATCGGACTCATCTTCATCTTCCGATTCGTCCATGCTTGGCGGCAGGTGCTGGCGAGCTATCGCTGTCGACTTGACTTTATGGGAGGGGTTTGCCCTAGCCTTCAACGGACGCTTTGGCGTTGCGGACGCCATGCCGATACCGCGTGTTGGCGGCGTGGCCTTGGCTTTGTTGGTATGCTTGCTATGGGGCTTTCCCGATGCCTTGGCCTGTTTAGCACCAGCGACGGGGCTGGTTTTGGCCCGGACCTAAGCTGTAGGTTGTAGCTAGACATTCACCTGGGGATTTAATTACATTACCATTCTCGGCACCTTGACTTTCTCAGATGCCTTATTGGGCGTGGACGGCGGGCGCTTAGTCGATTTACCAGGTATAAGCGCTTCCCAGGCTAATAGTTACAGGCCAATTAGAAATTGGAATACTTGGATGAATTAGGCAGTATTTACCACGGCTGTCAAGCGCTGCCTTTTTTGCAGACCGCCCACCTGATTGGGCCATGTAGTAAGTGTGAGTATTCCCGGAAACCAGGGGGAGCCTCTTGCCTGAGGTCGTTGCCATCAACGCATCAAGTTCTCTTTGCTCTTGCTGCTTGTTCCAGGCCCGTGTAAGGGCAGCTTTCTCCGCTGGTGTAGGACGAGTCTGGCTGCGAACATTTTCATCCGCCGGGAATAAGTCGGCCATCACGGAGGTGAGCCCCGAGGGTAGAACCGGGCACGGAAAGGAGGCTTGAACCCAAGATCAGCGGCCGGACATCACATGGTTTGCTTAGTCATCAACTGACTTGTCACTTGTGGACTTGAGTCCATTCAACGCAATCAACAATCAATCACATCATTATCGACGTCTCCCTGCTGTCAGCTCAAATCCCATGGCCAGCCGATTCGCCCACGATACATATTTCCGTGTAGGCATACTAATAGTCGTAGGCTGAGCAGATCCCATGGCCCCTCATCATTGGGCCCCCCCCCGAGTGCCGACCAACCGCGGGCTGCGCTAAACCCTTGGTTTACACCCTTCCTGGTACTGTAGCTTTTCTTCTTAGTGGCCTTTGACTTATAGCGGTCACATTGTCTTTCAGAGGCCAATCCATCTATTAGACCGGCCTCTTCCAGCGCAACATGCCCATCTGCCCGTCCTGCTGCGTTTCCTTTTCGTTCCGGGGCTTTCATACCATCTCGCTACGACTACAAAGCCGGAATGCAAAGACGTTCTTAAGAGGAGAGCTGATGCCATCATAGCTACTGATGCCAGCGAACCGAGCGTCGTGGGGAACTCGGATTCGGAAAACTCTGATGATGAAATGGAAGCCGACTCAGTTGACATTGGCGATACATCAGATGAAGAAGTGCCGGGGGGTCCTGGGCCGCCAGCCCAGAGGATCTCGATGATGGAATGGATGTTGGCCCACGGCTCGGGAACCCGCCCGAGCCTGACACCTTGGACGACCCAAGTCGGGAAGCTAACGATAGTATCCGTGCAGCTTGGCATCATAGTGAGACGAAAGGACTGGAATAATACCCGACGGACCTAGAACCGAAGGTGGGGTTGCGGGTGAGGGGGGAATTGCAGATGGGGATGAAATTCTCTCGGGGAGTGAAGACGACGAAGGGGGTGTAGTTTGGGGCGACGATCACGATACATTGGACTTGGACAGAGATGAAGTGCTTGAGCTGCCACCCGAGCTGGATCAGCCTCCCCCCGCACGACAACCCTCCGAACCCCCAGCAGGTAGGGACGCAGACACCGCCGGCGATGTGTATCTGGACGAACCATTTGTCGAAACACTTGCTTCCCGAGCCGGAGAGCCCCTGGGGCGGCGCACTAAAGGCTCAGGATATGAAGGCTACAGAGAGGCTCTTGCTGAGGACGCAAATTTGTGGGCCCCCTTCACCAGCAAGCTCGATTGGGAGTTAGCACGATGGGCAAAACTCCGAGGGCCGGGTTCGACAGCCGTTTCAGACTTATTAGGCATCGAGGGTGTAAGTTATCTTCACCGCATCCCACTACATCGTTAGACTCACGATTCTCTTACAGCTTCAAGATGCGCTTGGACTTTCCTACAAAAATTCTCGAGAGCTAAATAAAATCATTGATACTGAGCTTCCTGGTGATCGGCCGCTTTGAGCGAAAAGAAGTCAAAATCGTGGGCGATGTTTTTGATGTTTACTATCGGAACCCTCTCGAATGTGTGAGGGCTTTATTCGGAGACCCTGAGTTTGCTGGTGATCTCCTCTTCAAACCCGAACGCCATTACACGAGCTCCGATAAAGCGGACCAACTCTACCATGAAATGAATACAGGAAAATGGTGGTGGGATACTCAGGTAAATCATTATTGCTTTTCAAACATCAGTTCATTACTGAAACCCTCCCCAAATTCAGAAGCAGCTCGATACAAAGAAGCCCGGAGGCACAATCGTACCAGTCATTATCTCTTCCGACAAGACTCAAGTAACTCTTTTTGGATCTAAACAAGCCTATCCTGTATACCTGACCATCGGAAACATTCCAAAGAATATCCGCCGGAAGCCCTCCCGCCGCGCGCACATACTTCTCGCATATCTCCCGACAACGAACCTCAAACAAATCCCCTCTGAAGCCGCGCGTCGGCGCGCGGTTGCAAATCTGTTCCAGCTTGTATGCGACGTATCCTCGCTCCACTTACAAAACCTGGAATTGATGGCGTCTTGATGGCTAGTGGCGATGGGGTTGTACGCCGCATTCACCCCATCTTGGCTGTTTATGCCGCAGATTACCCAGAGCAATTGCTAGTCACAGGTATCAAGTCAACTTCTTGTCCGAAGTGCAAGACGACCAAAAAGGACTTGGGCAACCCGAATGCACCCATAGAATATCGCGATCTTAGCAAAATTCTCGACGCACTTGGACTGGTTGATGGCAACCATCGAGACTTCACCCGAGAATGCAAACAAAATGACATCAAACCAATCGTCCATCCATTTTGGGAGAACCTACCATACGTGAATATCTATAGGTCCATCACTTCCGATGTTCTGCACCAGCTCTATCAAGGCATGATCAAACACGTTATTTCATGGATAGAACAGTTGTACAATCAAGATGAAATCGACGCGCGTTGCCAACGACTCCCTCCAAATCACCACATCAGATTATTTATGAACGGCATCTCCTCCCTGACCAGAGTCACTGGCAAAGAGCATAGCCAAATATCTTCGTTCCTGCTTGGTCTCATCGCCGAATCGCCCCCACGTTCGCGCCCTATCAGCGCCCTGAATCAAAAGCGTATCGTTCGCGCTGTTAGGGCCCTCCTAGACTTTGCATTTCTCGCACAATACCCCCTTCATTCCACGACGACCTTAAAACGGCTCATAACGCACTCAATCGTTTCCACGAGGACATGACGGTGTTCGTCGATCTTGGGATCCGCACCGACATGAACTTTCCAAAACTACACTCCCTCCGCCACTACGCGACCATGATCACGTTTTTTGGAACCACTGATAATTATAATACAGAATACACCGAACGGCTTCATATTGATCTCGCAAAGGATGCATATCGAGCTACTAACCACAAGGACG